>JAKSZP010012313.1:0-69108 GCA_022478985.1 Massospora cicadina
TGCTTACCTGGGAATATTCCTGGATGAGGGCTTCAAGCGCGCGTGCATCTTTGTTATTAGACACCCTCACCACGCAATCATCTGCAAATGCCATCATCTTGACTGGGGTTTGGCCTGGCACATGGACCCCAGTGAGGTGGGCATTCACATTTCGCAGTAGTGGGTCAAGGCTGAAGTTGTATAAGAGTGGGCTGAGGGGGTCCCCTTGTCGCAGGCCCCTTTGAGGGCGGACTACTTCCGTTAAGAAGCCTGGGCCGCGCACTGCCATTGTTGCAGATTCTGTGAGCAGCATCACCCAGTTAATGAAGCAGGGGGGTAGTCGGTATTGATAGAGGCAGGCCCTAAGGTATTCCCAGTTTATTCTATCATAGGCCTTTTGTTGGTCCAAGAATACAAGTGCCCCAGAGGCTGTGGACTGACACACATTAGCCACAGAGTGCACGTTATCCCAAATCAACCTTCTGGGGATGAAACCGAATTGTTCTGGGGAGATGGTGGCAGATGCTACAGTCCCTAAATGGTTAGCCATGATTTTGGTTAAAATTTTGGTGTCTGTGTTTGTTAGAGAAATGGGGCGCCAGTTGGCTAAGTCAAGCCTATCCCCTTTCTTGAAGAGTGTGACAGTAAAGGCCTCATGTCCTCCTGGTAGGAGGCGCATTTCCAACAGGCTTTGGTTGAGTGAGGCTAGTAGCAATGGGGAAATATATTTAAAATATTTTTTGTAGAACTCATATGGAATGCCATCTGGGCCTGGGCATTTTCAGTTTGGCGCACTGCGAATGGCTGTCCATAATTCGTTCGGAGTAATTAAATTCATTATTTCTGGTTATCAGAAAATGGTGCGGATATGAGCTCAGTCAAGAAATTCTGCCATTTTGGCTGGCTGAATTGGTTCGGCTCAGTATAACTCAGAGTAATATCTTTGCATTTTGATTGCCACTTCAGCTGGCGTATCCATAATAGAATTATCTGATCTTTGCATCTGTGTGCAGGCCACGCGTTTTGGCGTGGTGCAAAATTTTTTGAAGAAGTATGCTTTGCACTTGTTGCCTTTAGTGATGCATGTGTCCCTGTATTGGACACAAACCCAATGTTTGTGCTGCCTTTAGCGCGTTGAGGTGGGCGGCTGCCTCCGCCCACTTCTGGCCCCATGCAGGGCTATATCCTGTGGCTGGAATGTTGGACTCCAAGTGGGCCAATTCTGCCAGCGCATGCAATATAACCGCCGATGTTGCTCGTGAGCGTCTGGAGGAGAGATGGCGATAGTGGCGGATGGTGTCTTCTTTGAAAGTTGCCCATGTGGAAATGGCGTCTGCACAAAACGGTGAAACAAACGATTTTGCCAAAGTTGCCTCTTCCACCCATGTGGAAAATCCTGGCGACGCGAGCTTGGGGGGGCGGATTTTGCACCAATGTGGGGCCTTTGCAACTGTGACAGGTAAGTGGTATGTTATTGAGACCAGTTGGTGGTTGGAGAATTCCATTTTGTTGTTTTGAAGTGGGAGATGTGGGGTTGGAATTTCGCCGGTGCTAGAATAAGGTCGATTTGGGTCATGGACCTTAATTGGCCATTGTGGATGTGGGGACGCATCATGTTTTTGAGCAGTGGGGCATGTCGCGGCAGCACATCCATTAACCCAAGGGTGGCTTTTAGAACGCGTAGTTCTATGTGACCATGTGGGGCGTGGGGTGAGGGCGGCCACTGGTCCTTTGGTGAGGTTAGCCAACAGTTCATGTCGCCAACTAGGAAAGAATTGGGGGGTAGCGGGAGGGATTTGACCAATGAGAAAAATTCCTGACGCTCATGTGCACCGTTTAAAGCATAAATGTTGACAATTGTGTGCGCAACATCGGCCCATGAGAAGGTGACAACGAGCACCCAGCCATTTAGGAATGTTTCTAAAGATGTAAATTTGAAAAAATTGTTTTTCTGAATTAGCACCCCACAGTGCTTCGACCAAAAGGATAGGGATGGTAGGAGCATTGTTTTCCATGCTTCCTCGGAACCTCATAGACAGTGGGACTCCTGGATGGCCAGGATATCCACGGGTAAATTGTTTTGTAAAAAAACTCAGTTTCTTAGCCCAGGATGGGGGGCCTTGAGTCCGGCGATATTCAGCGTCCCTAGAGTGAAGGTTTTCCCCATTGCACCTTAGGTGCGAGGGGGTGGGCCCCTGGGCCCACCAGCCTCTTCCAGGTCCCCACGGGCTTTCACAGCAGTGCGGGTATTAGCAGCAACGCTATCAGGGTTTTTGTTAATTTTTGCAGAAAGAGTCACATTGGCTTTGGCCTTTGCTTTTTGTTTTCCTGACGTCAGACGAATTTTTTGTGGTGCGGATAAGTTTGGTGCACTGTCGAGTGGGGCAAAATTTTTTTTGGTTGAGATAGGTCCCAGGTCAGTTTCAACTGGGGCTTGGGTGCAGCGATTGGGTGATATTGTATCTTTCATCAGATCCTCAGATTGAGTGGCCCATTCAGCATGGGCCTCCCAATCTTATTGGGTGATGGACTCCTGAGTTGCTTCCGCTGAAAAGGTCTCCATGTCCTCCTGGCGTTGTGAGTGTGGGATGGTGGTGGTGGCCTTGGCCGCTTCCTTGGCCGCAGCCCTATGGGCCTGCTTGACCTTCTTCTGCTCCTGCAGGGAGATGGGCTTTATCAATAGGTAGCAGCCTTGTGCTCCCCATGGGAAAGCCTCCTTGGTGCTTGCAGTTGGTTCGTAGTGCGCCTCTCCACTGGCCATGGCCACCGAGGGGTGCTCTTGGAATGTGACGCCCTCTTTGATGGGGCATGCATGCACCTTATGGCCGAATGCATCACAGTGGGTGCAAATGGGGGGCGCGCTGTCCACGGTTACCCGGAATGGGTGGGTGGTATGCCCTGTGATGTCAATAAAGGTGGATTGCGGGATCTGGGCTAGGTCCTTTGCGATCTCCTCAGTTGGGGTCAGAACTGCGATGGCTTTGCCAGTGCACAGGTGTGGCATCAGCGTGAAACGTTGCATTTTGAAAGATTGTATTTCGCCATATGGCGAGACCATCTTTCAGGTGTTGCTCCAAAATGTCACGTTTTACCGTAGTAGGCAAAAAGTCAAACGTGAGGAAAATTTAGTTTGATTTTGTCCATCTGGTGCATTTAGTTTCGACGACCTGTTGCCCTTCAGGGAGGTCGACCACTATGTGCACCACTGCAGCCTCGTCTGCTGCTATTTTGCTTTTGAAACCTAGGTCCAGCCAACTGTGTGACATGGAGTGAGGTGCAACGTACACCGCGGTCAGGAAAATTTTGTGTACATCTTCACAAAATTTTTCCCATAGGGCCGTTTTTTGGATGTCCAGATACACACAGACTCCAAATTCCACCGACGAAAGTGGCTGGGAATGTGGCGTGTTGATGTAATGGTTGCATTGTGCTTGCCACACGAGTATCTCCGGGGAAATTGTGACCGCCAGTTTTTTTAGATTTTTTCTATTCCGCCAGATTCTCTGGGGCGTTTTCAAACGTTAGAGGCCGTGGGCCTTCCGCCTGCTCCTCTTGCCTTGCTTGCCCAACTGCTCCCAGACATGGGCGCAGACTAATCTCCTTTATGAGATTATCAAACTAGATTTAGTCTTGAATTGAATAGGTTGCAAAGTGTTTGCAACGAGAAAGAAAAGATTGGTACATTGTTTTCTAGATGGTCAATTTCAGCCAAGGTGTGCTTGATAATGGCTGAAACTGCTTTGTGTCTTCTAGATGATGTATGTTTAATTTGTTGGGTTGTTAGTTTTTTGAAATTTTTCCAGGCGGTTAGTGGGTCTGAGCAAAAAGGTTTTTGAAAATCCTGGGTTGAGAATATTTCCTCCATCCAGGATTGAAATTCCGAGTCAGCTAAACTTTCTGGGCGTATATTGCACCATCTGGGTGCTTGGGTACTTGGTTTTGGTGGTTTTTATGACACTGAAACAAGCTGATGGTTGGAGTATTTTGATTTTTGTAGTTTTAAATTTTTGAATTTGGTGATGGAAAATTATTGGTGCGAGTATTAGATCTATCCTTGACATAGAGACAAGTGTATCATTGTGTACATGTGGGCGTGTCATGTTTTGTATCAGGGGTTGCCTTTTTGGCAGTGGATCATATAAATCCAGGGTGGCCTTTAGTACTCAGAGTTCCACTTACCCTTGTGGTATCTCCGTTGTGTATGGCCATTGGTCCATCTCTGGGTTAATCCAGCTGTTCATGTCTCACATTATGAAAGTATTTGCTGGTAGATTTAATTGTGTTAGGGCTGTAAGAAATTCTCTTCAGTCATGTGCACCATCCAGGGCACACACACTGGCTATTGTGTGCACTTAAGTGTGCCATGAGAAGGTTACAGTGAGTACGCAGCCATCCAGGAACGAATTTTTATTAATAAATTTAAAGCTTTGGTTCACGCGTACTATCACCCCACAGTGGAGCAACCAAAATGATATTGTTGGGAGGAGCATTTTTTCCCATTCCTCCTCCTCTTCCTGTGGACAGTGGGTTTCCTGCACCACCAGGATATCCACAGGTGGGTTTTGTAGGAGACTCAACTTCTTGGCCCAGGACATTAAGGCCTTGAGTCCTGATATGTTCAGTGTCCCTATCTCTACTGAGACGCCTGATGCGCCTCAGGAGCGGTTATCAGGGCCCCCCCAGCCCTACTCCCTCACTCATATTGCTCTCCACTGCATCTCTGCTGTGGAGAGCATAACCATGATTAGGAGTTGGGGTGTATTCTTCCCCTTTCATCGCCATAATTTTTGCTCCTCTCTTGGATTTTCTTGGTTTCAATATATTATTGTGGTGCACATGTGGGTTTTTATTGGCCACATTATTTTCTTGCGCATTCCATTGTTGATTTTCCTTCCCGATTGGGTTAAATTCCAAAATTTTAGGGGGTGCACTGAACCCAAATTTTGCTGCATTCAATTCTGAATTGGGTTCTGCTAAATTCAATCTGGTTGGATTGGGTGTATTGTTTTCCACGGGATCTGATTGGTTCATGGACTTAAATTCCTCCATGTCTTCCTGGATCTGCTCCAGTGATATAGTTGATTCTTCTGAGGCCTTTGCCTTGGCCGCGGCCAGCTTGTGAGCTTTTTTGGCCATTTTTTGTTCTTTTGGGGAAAGAGGGTCAATTATTTTAAATTGCCCATGTTCTCCCCAGTTGAAGGCTTGTGTAGTATCTGTGATTTTGGCGTATGCTGAGTTGTCTTCGCCCATTTCCTCCTCACAGAATTCCATTTCTCTCAGGCCTTCTTTTATGGGGCAAGCGTGAATCTTGTGCCCAAAGGCCTGGCAGTGGTTGCATATGGGGGGTGCGCTTTCCACTGTTGCATGGAACAGCTGGGATTTTTTCCCATCAATGGTGAAGGATGCTATATGAGGGATTTTTGTAATATCCTCTACTACATCTTGGTTTGGTGAAATAATTGCTATTGCCTTCCCCATGCTAAGGGATGGCATCAGCTGGAATCTTTGCATTTCAAATTGTTTGATTTCTCCATAGGCTTCTAAGCCTTCTCGGAGATGTCTTTTGACCACTTTGTGTGCCAGTGTGGTTGGAAGATGGTCAAAAATTATGAAAATGTCTTTGGATTCAGTCCAACGGGTGCATTTTGTTGGTACCAATTGCTGTCCATCAGGAAGGTTGAGTACCACTCCGACCTTTGCTGCTTTGTTCGCTTCTTCTGCAGTTTCAAACCTAAGATCTACCCAACCTCTGCGGATAGTATGGGTTGTTAGTACACCACATGCGGGAAAAATTTATGCTGGGCTTCGCCAAACTTTTCCCACATTGTTAGTATTTCATGCCCAGGAAAACATGTATCCCATGTTCCACCGATGACAGTGGTTGCAATTAGGATACTTCCAAATAGCTGCAGTATTTTATCAAAAAATTAACAAAACATGCAGGGGTGCCACCTCAGGTTTTTTATTTTTACTGAGATTTTCGTTTGTACCTGTGCGCTTGGTACCTTTGGGTGGTGCAGGTCTGGGTCCACTGCCTTTTACCGCGTTCGCCCAGCTCTTTACTTTATTATTCATACTTATCTCACCTGGTATTTATTATCAAATTATGCTGTTTGAATCAAATCATATTACTAAAAGTGATAGTAATTGGAAAGAAAAAGGTCCATATGCTAAACCCTTTAGGTATATATTTTCATTATAACAGTTCCATATACTGTATAGTAAACAAGCTATACAGCCTAACCAATTATTCTATAAAACCTATAATCATGGGTGCAGATACACCTATACCTGAACAAATCTCTCTTCCATTACTTCCACATCCAAACATAGCTGGTGTTTTGGCTTTAACAGGAATGTGAGTGGTTGAAGCAATCCTTCCTTCTTTAGGGATAAACTGCCCAATTTCCCTTGCCATTCTCTATATGGTACGCACTGCCACTTTGCTATACTAAACCTTTAGCTCATGCTTAGCAAGTTCACGGTTTGCTATCACAAACTGGGATAAAGTAGTACCAGTCCATGACACCTGACCTCCAATAGTTGCTGTAGCTCTAAGGCCACATGAGCTTCCTCCACTTTGGTTTTTAATAGGTTGAGATTTAAATGGAGGGTGGTCTGCAGTATCACTTTAATGAATTACCCTGGACATTTTACCATAGTCACTTGGTCCCAAGGAAAAAATATCGCCATACCCTCAAGGAGGTCTTTGACATCCTGGCTATTGTTCAGGGTAAGATTATCCCCTATTCTACAGTCAACCAAAGCTATGGCGGTGGGGGATCGAATCCTAAATCCTGTAACAATCCAAAAGAATTTACATTGGAAATACTATTAATGGGACATAATTTTACATAAGCAATAGGGGCATTCCAAGGGACCTTGAGAGGTTTAGTGATTAAATTTGCTAATATAATAGAGATAGATTTTCCATAAGCAGGATCCAAAAAGTCCTGGGCAGGTCAACGCTTCCTTGATGGAAGGGTTGGGTTGTCCACTAAACTCCAAAATATGATCAAGAGGGGTAAGGATTTGAATCCCCATATCTACAATAACTTGTGAGCCTGAGGTTATTGTAATAGAATGAGGGATATACAGAGAAATCCCTTCTTCAGCATCCATAGCCTCCATGGGTAACTTGGTTTTTTCCCCTAAGACTTGGTACTCAATTTTGCAAATGGAGGATGGGTATTCAAGGAAACATATCCATTTTCAGGGCTCCTTTATTTTGATAGGGAGTTCAAATATTAATGGAATCTAATACCCTAGTAGGGACAGGTATTTTCCTTGTGATTGGTGATGCAGTTAACTTCCCGCATCAGTTGGACCCCAATAAGCAACTCATAGTTATCATTTTCTAGTGCAACGGTGGGGGCAGTAATTAATAACTTCCCAAAAAAGGGAGTAAAGCAGAATAGGCTCCTATCGCCTTAGTAAACTGACTACCTGCCATCCCATATTCAGCTTCAAGAATTAAGTCTGGAGCCATTTTTAACTTTTGGATAAGTCAGGAGGAGATAACGTTAACTGGAGAACCAATGTCAATTATTTCCAGGACTTTAACCTTATGGACTAATACTTTGACTTGAACAACTGATGATACAAACTGGGAATTAACATCTAGTAGACTGTTGGTAGGGATTTGCAATAGCAAGCGGAGGATTCTGCTGTGGCCAAGCTCGGGGCTGTTCAATGCATTTAAAAGTTTTATCTGTCAAGGCTTGACCTTTTATAGAAGAGCTGACCACTAAAATTTGTTTGGGTAAATGACCAACATAAAAGTAAAAACTGGAGTTTTTTATTCCCTTGAATAGACAGAGGGACTTCAACCTCTGATGGTGCAGCTAACATAAAACAACCTGAGGTACTGGGGATACAGTTAGAACTAGAACAAGGGCCTTGAGGCACTTGTTTTTCGTCAGCATAGGAGCCTCTTTCCCTGAACTAATTGAACTTTGCCGACTTATGTTGTAGGATGCGGCAGTTGGCTACAGTGTGGTTAATTCCTCTGCAGTGAGTGCAGTATAATTCAGATTCAGGCGAATTAAGAGATGTAACGGCCAATATATGGGACCAGGGCTTGTTGATGTTAAATTGAGTAGCCCAACAGGTTTATGTAGTTCAGCCAAAATTTTCTTTATAGCCTCTTTGATATGGAGGAGGGACGCTAAGTTAGACTTCACCGCTTTAAGATAAAGTAAAATATTAGAATATGTTTAAATGAAGAAAACGCAGCGGTGATAGCATCATCTAACGTAAGGCAATTCCCTGAAACCAGAGTTTGTGCTTTGAGTTTAAAAACGGTGAGTGAATTCGCTGATAGTTTCCCAATTAAGTCTGATACCCATAAAGGACTGTTTTTGGTTGGTTAGGGTTAAGTCGCTCCCAAATTCTCAGAGTAGGGCCATTTTGGCATCAGTCCAAGTATGACAGTGCATCAGATGGGGGACCATAATATTCTGAGCCATACAGCTAAGACAATTAGTCAAGTGTTAAAGTTGTTGATGGCCATTCGCTTCATCCATAGAGATTTCATAGCAATATAAAAAGGAGAAAATACTTCCCTCTCCAGGGACTTATTTTCTTTGAACGAAGGTTTGAATGTACCACTTGGGTGTTTGGAGGATGAATGACATGAGCTGATATGGGGACAGCGCTTTCACCTAATGAAGAGGCAGTATTTAAGGAATATGCTTGAGATTGAAGCAACTCTACTTGTTCCACAGATCATTAAGATCGTCAACTATTAAAAGATATTCATTAATGGGTAGCACTGAGAGCCATTTTTGTAGCAGAGAGTTGGTTTAATTGGCATATTTCATTTTTTAAAGTGGTATTGGTGGCTTGGAGGTCAAGTTGATGTTGTTCGGTAGCAAGCACTCTTTGCTCTAATCCATGTAGCAAAGAAGGTAGGGTTGCCAAAGTCCCAAGAAGTTCATGAACAAGTAAGAAACTTCAGAGAGAGAGAAAACTCCATCCCAAGTAAGTTGGGCTCCTTGGGTGATGCGTCCTAATTGGACATCAAGCTTTTTTATTTGTTGGATTAATGCCTGGAGGCATTCGTCAGGGATTTTAGGGTCACCACTGGGTCCTGGTTGACCTCTGGTCCCAGAGGGTCCCATTTCTCTATCATGTCCATCATGACTGAAAGGTCCTCTTTCACAATTCTGTCCATCACAGCCAGGGGTCCTCGTTCACCTTCACTTCCATCATAACTGGGAGGTCCACGCTCACCAGGCCCTCTTTGAAACCTGGAGTTATAGAAACTATTTTGCCTTCCCTTAATTTGTAGATCAGTCCTCCAAGGTTTGGAGGCGTTCATTGACAGAGGTGATAAATTTATTAAACTTGGCGCATACTTCATGAGTACAATCTATTACTTGATTATGTATAATGACCTCTAGTTGACTGAAATGAGATTTGAGTTCCAATCAAATAAAACTCATGACTCCTTAATCCAAGCGGCTAAGAACATCTTGTATTTCATTGATAAACTGCTGATTTTCTACAATAGCAGTTCATTTTTCATTATCAAATTGGGAGGTAGATTGGTGGAGCTGACTGAGCTGTGAGTGTATGGTTTCCAATAGCTGCAAGTGGCTGAGTAATTCATGATTATGGAACCTTGCTACTTGAGATAATAGTATAAAATGCGATGGGCAAATTTCATAGTTAACATTCCATACGTCCAGCTCCAACTTGTTCAATATTGAGCAAAGAACTTTGGATTAAGTTCACCATAGGAGCTGGCATGGTAAGAGATCTTCTTCTAATGGCTTGGCCCCCAGAAACAAAGGCCTCAGATAAGAGGAGCGGGAGGGCATCAGCGAAGTCAGACAGTTGTAAGGTATAATGTCTGATGGATAGAGCATGGAGGGTTACTTCCATAGAAGGGGGAAAAGAATATTGCAGCTGGTCACAGTATCACTGACATTTATGTGGATTGCTCAGTCACTGAGACAGTTGGCTTCACAATCTGAGGATTTTTCCAAAAAAGATTTGTTACTATACAACTTTGCTTTTAATGTTTGTTTTTTATCATTATCACTGCAAACTTGGGATGCAACCTAGCAGGGAGCACCAGTTTTGTCAGGATCCTGAGTTGGTACCACAGATCCTTTTGTTGTAAATTGGCCAGTTGACCTGAAACAAAGGGTGCTGGATACTTACTTTAGTTGCTTCTTTAAGTCAAGAAGTCTTATTAATCCAGATATCAAGTTTGGTGTGGTAAATTTTAAATTTAATGCAATTTTCGCTTAAAATTGCAAAAAGGAGAGAAAACGTAAGGTTTATCCACATAAGTCCAACTATAAATGGTTAAGTGGGGAGGTGATTTGGGGGAAATCTAAGCTTCCTAAGCTTAGATCTATTAAAGTTAACCAATAGGATATTCGGTAAAAGCATAATTGACCTGGTTGATTCGCTTGTGCTTGTCTCATAGCTCAGGTTTGAACCCTGATAGAGGGTTGAGCTTTTTGGTCAGTTTGGGATCGATTCCTGCTATCTGATGCATCCAAATTGGCTGTTCTGATGGAAATCTTGACACAAGGTACTGTGGTTAATAGGTTTAATTCTGTGTTCTCATGGTTTTTATCACATTTGAAAGAATCTTGATGGGTACACTGTCAGTATATGCAATTGAGAATGGTTCAAACATGTTGAAAATCTGAACAGTGAACTGATCAAATTCCTTCATCTTAAATTGTACTTCCCTAACTAAAACAAATTGTTGTTTGATAGGTTATGCTCCAAAATGGGCAAGAGTTAAACGCAAAGGTTCAAGAATTATAACAATTTATGACTATGACAAAGCCCCCATTGATTAACTGGGCAAAATCACATCTTAAATCCCAAAGCTGCAATTCAGAAAACATTAATAATGGGATCCTGAAATTTAGACATTGATATATGGATATGGCTGCTGCTTGACTTTCCTACTAGATCTGTTTTTAAGGACCTGATTGAAGAGGACCAGATTCTCACTCTGCCATAAGGCTCATGTACCCTATAGATTTTGAAGAGTTTTAATCTACTGAAGTTAGTTAAAAATTCTAATTCTAGTTTTATTTATCATTTATTATTACATTTATTTGCATAGCCTTGACAATAGCATTAGCAGTTGTGACCCAGGATAGTTGCCAAAAGTTGCAGACCCTACTGAAGTGAAAAACACAGACATCACTTTTCAGTAGCCATTTTGTATCAACTGCCATCCTGAAGAAAGCTAGAATTTCTAAAAAAGACACTAATAGGCAACAAAAATCTTAATTATATAGCTTTACAATATAGGTAAAATTGATAATTGGAATCTAATTTATATAAGTTTAAGTTTTCTCTTTTTATTTCTTTTTAATCTCTTACAAAAATATTTAATCCAATCTATAACCTTGTATGTTAAAGTTGTTTTTATATTGAGTTTCTAAAGCTGTATAAAGTAAAACAATAATAAAAAATACCTTTAACAGATTAATAAAGAAAGTTACATAAGTAATATATAGATAAGAATACTTTGCTTACTATAATGTCTTACAATCTCTTTTGTATTAATTTATTACTAATTACTAAGATTTGAAATTTAAGAAGAGGGTGCCCAATGATAGACATGAGCTTGAAAACCATTTCCTCAGTTTAATCTCTTTAGATAAACTATGAGCTGGCCAATTACAAGTGTGTTGGTGATGTGCACTAATGCATGAACCTAATAGCAAATCACAAATGACCAATGGAATAACTGACCATTTATAATTCTGAATGTGGAAACTTTTTGAGTTTTATCCTTCTTTCCCTAATTTTGATTTCCCATTTCATCCTATAGTTGGTGCAGTATCATCCTAGGGTCAGCTCACTTTATTAAACAATAACAATCTTGTCTACCATAATCATTTTTAGCTTTTTAAAGAAACTTTGTTTATAAAATTTTTATGAATTTTCTACATTAATTAGAAAATAGTTATACACAAAAAGCTATGATAAATATGACTAAAAAGCATAATATTTAATACTAAGTTACTAAATTAACCGACTCTAAATTAAGCAGTGAAAGTGTTTAACCCACTCAGATGACAATTAATACAAGTCATATTTTGGTATATGATAAAATATTCATATTTAACTATACTGTCATTATAGTAGTTCTACTTTTTATCAGATGTTAATTTTGGATAATATAAAAGGGTTATTTAACAAATTTACATTAACATTCTTTGGTGTCAGATAATTAGAATTCTTTATATTTTATAAAAAGACTTAATTATATATTAGTATCTTTGAGCAATGAAATATTCTTAGTACTTTATGAAAAAATTGCAATGCTTTAAAATTGTTTAATCATGCTCTGTCTTAAATATGGAGTGTCAAATGCCTTTGATAACAAAAACAGTACAACAATGGATATTTGTTTTTATTTATTTGAGGATGGCCAACCAGGGGACTTACACATCCAAATGTAGGGAAAAGGAAAGTAAAAGAGGGGAGAGCACACTAAAAAAAGAACCTGAAAGATAAGACATGGTATAGGCTTTTCTTTCTCATAACATACACTTTAGTTACTACAATTTGATTCGAACAGCAAATTTGGATAATCACACTCAGGAAAGAAGGGCGACTTTAATAACAAAAATAATACAACATGGGCGAGCGTCGCGGCAAGTGGTGCGCTTAATGGTGCAACTAAGGGCAAGAAACGCCCTGGAGGGGGACCAGGAACCCAATCTGCAAAGAAATCGCAAACTCAGACACCATCTGGGTCTATGGTATTTACTGTAAAGCATGCGCAATACATGTACATTTAATTCAACCAACCTTTGTCAAAGGTGGAACACGGGATCAGACTCTTCCTTGGGGATGAGTCACCAACCCTGTGGGAGAAAACATGTGAGGCACAGCCCTCACTTTTCCCTCACGCGGTGTATGTAGCCACCAACAACATGGGCTGCAGCTGGATCAATATTGGTTTTAAAACAGCTGATGAAGCTGATGCTGCAGCAAAAATCTACGTGGAAATTGCCCTCCCCAAGGGCAAAAATTTGTGCGCACCACGCACCAGATGGAACAAAGCAAAAACTTTGTTCATCTCCTTTGACTCGCTCCCCACCAACCTTCCTCATAAGGTAATTGAGGAGGAGCTCCGCAAGGTCTTGTGGCCTATGGAGAAATCCAACAACTTGAATTACAGCGATTTCGCTTAATGCCCAACCTGTGCATGGGCAAAGCTATTGCTGTAATTAACCCCCTTCCCAGAAGTGGAAGAGGATTTATCCAGAATTCCCCGCGCAGTAGAATTTCACTTTTCAGATGGGGGCCAGTTGGCTGCATTCCGAGTTACACTGGAACGCGCACCACCCATTTGCAACCACTGTGGCTCACTGGGCCACAAGGAACATGCATGCCCTGTAAAAGAGGGCTTAATGGAAAATGATTTTTGTGGAGAAAGTATGGATGAAGATAATGAAAACTTCGCCAAAATGACTGATGACCACCACCCATTCTACTGGGGTGAAGATGAACTATACTCCATCGTGGACCCAGTTACAAGTAAACAGTGTAAAGCAGCACAAAAAGCCCGCAAGAGAGCAGCGGCTGAAGTGGCGGCACACGCGGAATCTGCCATTAACCACGGACAAATTCAGGAGGATATTTCAGATATTCACCAAACCAACCAATCAGAACAATATGCCCAGGTCGAAAATTTTCACAGTAACCAGACTGAGCCCCAAAGCGTCATCAGTCATGCACATACTGAGGAACAATGCAACTGCAATTTGGGTGAAAATGCGGTGCACAATGCAACAAAGTTGAACTTCAAAAATATAAAATATAATCAACAACCCACATCAAATCAACATGAGACCTGTGCAGGAAAAGTTGACGCAAATGCAAAAAACTACAATTCAATTGAATCATTGGGTCAGATCAAGGGAACCAACAATGGCAGTGAAAGAGTTGGAGTACAGACGCGGAGCATGGCCAAAATGAGCCATGGTGGGATAGGCCAGGCCAGAGGGCCCTCCCAACTGCTCCTGAGGTGCCACAGGCACCTCAGTGTCAATAAGGATGTTAAACATCGCGGGAGCCAGGGCTCATACGTCCCAAGCCAAAAAGCTGGCATTCCTGCGAAAACCTCTTATAGACATCTTGGCCATCCAAGAAACCCACTGCCTACAAGGGGAAGAAGAATCCTGATCAACCAGGGTCGCACCATCACAATCAGTATGGACATCTCACTGTGTGGTGATAGTCCAAAACAACAAAAAATTTAAAATTACAAATTCATCACACTTGCACGGTTGAGTCCTGGTAGCAACAATCACATGGCAAGATGAAATAATTTCGTTAGCATGTATCTATGCACCGTGCACACAACTGAGAGAAAAAAATTTTTGAAAAAAAATTTCTACCCTCACCCTCCCACCAGATATCATCATGTTAGGCGATTTTAACTGCTGGGATAACCCCAATACAGATCGATGGCCTAATCCCAGGGGATACCACTTGGACACATTGAATATTGCACAATGAAGGCATCTCTTGGCTTACAGCATGCTCTTTCTCCCAATTCACCAATCCTTACCCATATGACAAGACCCAACATACGTGAGGGACTGCTCATATCAATGAGTCGTATTGACCACATCCTCATCCCACAATCCCACCACTCAAGAATCTCTAAATTTACAACAAAAAAGATCAATTTTTCTGATCACCGATTAGTTACGGTGCAGTTAGCGCCAACCCAATCCCACACACAGGTGTCGCCTTGGAGAAAGCTTTCACCCAGAAAATATAAGATTGCCTGAGATATCTGACGGGGTTGAAAACAAGGCTACAAACCCAGAATTCACAGCCCCATTCACTTCAGATCCCATCAGAACATGGGAAAATTTCAAAAAGATTTAATCAACAAAACCCGACATATTGCATCACGCAAGTACACCGCAGACACAGCCACAATCAAGCGTACCTTGGCAGAACTAGACCACCTGGAAATAAATACTCTGAGAACTGGCTATAGCCCTAATTGGGGATGCAAATGGGCAGAAATTTCAGCCCAACTTAACAATCTCATCTTTGAACACCAACACAGAATCAAAGTATTGAACAAAGGTAAGTTCATAAAGGAAGGTGAAACCTGTTCAACATACATTTTCCGCCATACCACTCCCGCGCAAACCAGCCCACAAGCACACAGGTCCACAAGACCAACGGCACTGTGGCAACTGACCCTGAGGAGGTCAAGGCGGAAGTACACTGCTATTACACCAAATTATATTGCAATATGCCAACAGATCCACAAAAAATTAAAGAATTTATTCAAACTGCTGAGATACAAAGTACACCACCAAACTACAATATACTATCTCTTATCACACGGGAGGAGCTTTGGGAGACAATTCGCGGTGCACCATATAGGAAATGCCCAGAGCCTGATGGGATACCCTACAAATTTTACAAAAAATATTTTCAACAAATTGCCCCCTCCTATTGGCGTCAATGAACCAGAGTTTGTTGGAAACACGCCTATTACCAGGAGGCATGAATCCTACGTTATAACCTTGTATAAAAAGGGTGACAAGTTGGACCTGGCTAACTGGCGCCCAATTGCACTCTCCAACACTGACACAAAAATTATAACAAAAATTTTAGAAGCTAAATTAGGCGCAATTGCATCTGACGTCCTGTCACCCAACCAGTTTGGGTTTATACCAGGGCGTTCTATCTGGAAAAACATTCACCCTGTTGCAAATATTTGCCAATCCAAAGGACTGGTGCCCCTGGTCTTCTTGGATCAGGAAAAGGCGTATGACCGTGTTAGCTGGCCATACCTAAAAGAATGTCTACATGCCTTCAAACTCCCACCAAGATTCATAAAATGGGCGATGCTCCTAACAGAATCTGCAACCATGGCTGTATGCGGCCCTGGATTCCTAACAAACAAGATTAAACCACACAGAGGGCTCAAACAAGGGATCCCCTCAGCCCACTGCTATACAATTTCAGCTTTGACCCGCTCCTCCGAGTAACTGACTCACGTCTCATGGGGATAACCGCACAAGGACAACCAACAGTCAAGATACTGGCCTTAGCAGATGACTGCGTAGAAGGTATAGCAAATAATGAAGATGCCAGACAGCTGGAACACACTCTAGAGGAATACTCCAAGGTGAGTAATGCATCGCTCAACAAAAGGAAGACAGAAATCATCCTCTTAGGCAAATACACAAACAATTGGGCCACAACATCAGAACCTCACACCAACACTCGAAGAAAAAACCCAATTATATTATCCTTTGCAACACCTCCTACCACCACTCCTGTCCGACACCTTGAAATCTGGCTAGAATCAGGGGGATATGCTAATGAGACAATGGAAAGTAGCCTGTTACAACGGGTATCCAAACGCGTCGCCTCCCTCAAGGGAAGAACCCCAGGATTAACAGGACGAGTCACAGTTGCTAACTCGCTCATCCTCCCAATACTGTGGTACCAGGCCCATGCGATAGCCTTCTCACCTACCTTTATAACCTCAATTCGCGCGCTTATCCAGGGCTGGCTGTGGCCTGGCTCTCACCCTCCTATACGGATGAAAACACTATTTGGCCCACGCTCAAGCGGAGGCATGGGACTAATAGATTTTGAGAGCCATGCCAATCACATCCTAGGTACCTGGATAAAGGAAATCCTTGCTCCAGACCTCCCACAACAACATTGGTCCAGAGCAGCAAGGACTAACTTTGCACAGGCTCTCAAATTAACCAACCCACATATTCCACCCAGACTACTTTCATACCTTGCCAAGCACCCTACTGCAACGGGTCCACTTAAAACCTCCCCTCATTTCAAACATATCCTCCGAACTATCCGCTGTATGGGATGGACCATAGAGAACATGGGTACTATACTGGGGAAGGGGACGACCCAGCCCCCAATTCAAATTAAGAAACCCAGAAAACCACCCCCAGAGGGATATGCTCACAACAACCCCAAGCATAGCTAGGATAGAATACCTAGATATGCTGGACATTCCCTATGATTTAACCACACAGAAAGCAATGTGGAAAATGACACACCACCCACTCCTACAACCAAGGATAAGAGCAAACGCCTGGCGCTGTTTGAGAAGGATCTATAGGACGGCGGACCGCTCCAACTCCATCCACAAAACATGTGCAGTATGTAAGGGGAGGGATCCCTACATCACCGCCTAGAAACATGCCCCCCAACCAAAGCTATATGGCAGGAAGTCGCACGCCTGCTCAAGAATCAAAACGAGCAGGAATTCTTGATATCAAAGAGTATCTTCGCGCTCCAGATCGAGTCTTCAATCCCATCTACACTCCGCTCCCTAATAATACCCATTGCAATGTGGAAAATACACACAATTGCATTAGATGCGTTCTAGGGCACGGTCCCAACCATTCATGGGATTATTAACAGATTTCATGTCCACTTACTGGAGCACTTCCAAGCCTGGCTCTATGGGTATATGAGACCAAGACAAAAAGCGCTCATAAAATTATGGTTCCCACTCTGGTTCCTCCATACAGACCCTTTCCTTCACACCTGCTCCATAGCAGGGGAAACCTCCTCGGAGTAGCGCACCAACCCCCCATACCTGGCAGTCCCGCTGACAATAGGGGTAACTTGAGTACCCTGGGGGTGCCCAATTTTATATTTGTCAGTTATTTCCCTAGTTTTACATATATTTGGTAATGTCCATCCCCTGGTCAGATTACCTCAGTTAAATAAAAAAGTCTGCTGTATATGGCTTTTTATACTTTATTAGAACTAACTAATTAACAAAGTACTTTTTTAACTCTTTTATAATCAGAAATGTCTAACAAGTAGTATTATGCTTAGCATTACTAAGGCTTTCAATATCACTTTTGAATTTTATTGGCGTATTTAAATGCTTTTCTAACTATTCAAATATCCATTATTGCTTTTTTCCTGTTACTATAACTATTAGTAACATGATTATACTCAAATTATCCAAATTTGACAATCATACCAGAAAATGAGCAGATTTGTCCACACCAACACCATTTGGGCGAAAGTGGCCAGCGCAAAAACCCTAAGCCCACCCAACCTGTCAGGGAAAAATGCTTTGGCAGTAGTTGGGACAACCTCCCCCAAAAAGGGTGAGCATAGCGCTGCACCCAGAGTTTTGCAATTTCTGCAAAAAATGGGCGCTTTCACAAAGATCAAACACTCCCAACCCTTGTCCTCCCTCAAGCATGGCCTTAGAATTATGGTTGGCAATACTTCCCTCGAGTCATGGGAAAAAATGGGGGAGAGCTTCTCTGCAACTTTCCCAAACACCATTTTGGTAAAATTTTAAAAATTTACATAGAGGATGGGTGGATGTTGGATTCATGACTGCGGAGGAAGCGGCAGATGCAGAGAAAACCAAATTTTCCATTAAAATCAACAACAAAGATTGCATTATCCACACGGTGCACACATGATGGAATAAGGCAAATGATCTATTCATCATATATGACCAACTCCCGAGCACTGTGCACCATAAAATCCTTGAGGATGAGCTCTGCGCAGGCCTCAAAAGTTATGGCGAAATTAAACAATTTGAATTCAAAAAATTCCCCCTCCTGCCTCACCTGTGTATAGGGAAGGCAAAAGCCATTATTGAACCTGACCAGGATGTGGTAGAGGATATCACCCTCATTCTACACATGACGACCATCAACCTCCCCAATGGCAGCATTTTCTCCCCTTCCGCATTACACCAGAACACACCCCACCTATCTGCAGCTTCTTCTCAGCTCTATGCCACAAAGACCATGCATGCCCCATCAAGTGCAGGATTGAAGCACCAGAATTTTTGTGAGGACAATATGGAGAAAATGAGTATAACCTTTGGCAAAATGAAGGATGGCACTTACGCCTTCCATTGGGGAAAAAGAACCAAAATCACTTTGGTCAAACCCATTTTGTGCAAGGATTGTAGTCACACACAGGCTTCCCGCAAGCAGGCTGCGAGTTCCGCTGAGACCCAAGCCTTAACCACAATTTCACCAGACCAGATTCAGTCAGATGCCATAGCAGCGCAGTTAAATAACCAGTCAGATCCCTCACTATAACCCAACAAAATCAAAGTGATGAATTTTTCAAACACAAGAAATCAAACGCCTCCAACCACACTGAAGCAGAACCACCATGCACCACTGTGGATCCTCCTAGTCAATCACAGGTGATCAGTGACAATGTGGTTCATGAGTATGATATGGAAGATCTTAGCCAATTACAATGTGACAACGATCCTGCACAAATCCCAATTACCCTGACACCTAGTTTCTGCACATCTAGCCCACAGGTAAGCAGCGGAAAATTTTACGCTGATGGGGCACAATACAACCCATTCCAGAGACAAACTTCATGGAGTAATCTGAGCCCAAAGAAACCAAACAAAACCAATACTACGACCACTGATCAACATGCTGGAACCAATCTGCCTGATAGGCCCCAAACTCATAGTATGACCTGCGCTGCTAGGGAATGGGGTGACCCTAGTGGGTCGCCCCAACGTTTCTGATGTATGGATTACCACAATCACCATAGGGACACTCAACATCGTGGGAGCTAAGGCCCCCACATCCTGGGCCAAAAAATGGCTTTCCTGCGTGATATACTCATGGAAATCTTGGCCGTCCAAGAACCCCACTGTCCACCAGGGGAGGAGGAGTAATGGTCAACCATGCTCCTTCCTGCTAAAAATCTTTTGGATGTACCACTGTGGGGTGGTAATTCAATCTAAATGTAATCCTCCAGTAAATATCCAAAGCACATTCTCCCACCTGGAGGGATGGCTGCTTCTAACAGATTTTGAGTGGAACGGAGAAACTTTCACCGTGGCATGTGTTTATTCCCCAAATGATCCAAACGACCACCAAAAATTTTTCTCCAATATTTCTTGATCCCTTTCGCTGAGGCAACGTTTTTCGCGGGAGATTTCAATTGCTGGCTTAACGCCATAACTGATCGCTGGCCTAAATCAAAGGCTATACCCCGCGGCCACACAGAACTACGCATACTAAAGGCAACGCTGGGCCTGTATGACACTATCCCCAAACAGGCCACCACGTTGGCCAACGTGACGAGGCCCCATTACAACAATATCCAGCTGGTCTCAATGATCCAGATTGACCTGATGCTCGCCCCTGTAGACTTCCATCACCATGTATCAAATTTTACAACAACAATTATCCCTTTCTCTGACCACTAAATGGTTTCAATGACGTTATCATCTGTGGCAAAATACCAAAAGCCACCAACCTGGCACAAAGTTCACCCAAGCACCATCCATCTTCTGGAGCTTAAGCTTTGGATCTAGACGGTGCTAACAACATAGACAAAAAAATGACCACCCAATGGGAACCCTATCACCGAGTGGGAAATTTTCAAGGCTAGAGTAACCAAGAAAGCCTGTCACTTGAACTACAGAAAGCTGGCCACAATGTCCGTGACAATCAACAAGGCTATCAGACAGCTCCAGCACTTAGAAAACAACACACCTCGCGAGGGATACAGTCCTCAATGGGGACGCCTGTGGTTCCAACTGTCTGCACAGGTCAACTACCTCTTTAGAAAACACCAGCACTACATCGAAGTATGTTACAAGTCAAAATATACTCTATCCGGAGAAACTCACACAACCCAATTATTCCACCATTTTAAACCAATTTCGATTTTGTGACTTGCACACAGGTCCGTCAAGCAGACAACACACTGGCATCCACACCACCCAAAATAGCAGCCAAATTACACTGATTTTACACTAACCTGTACACGGCAGATTTTGTGGCACATAGCGAAATTGGAAAATTTTTATCATCTGCTAATATTGACAATATAGCTACCAACCAGACCTTGTCAAACCCATCGCTAGAGATGAACTATGGGAGGTAATAAAATCACTCCGCGCCACAAGTGCCCTGGGCCTGATGGCCTTCCATATAAATTTTACAAAAAGTACTTTGATTACATTGCACCAGTACTACTGGCAGCTATGAACAAGTTCCTGGAGAACACAGCCATTCTACCTGGCGGCCAAGATGCATATGTGGTCACACTCTTCAAAAAAGGAGAACAGGTAGACCTAAACAACTGGCGTCAAATTGCTCTTACCAATACTGATACTAAAATGCTAACAAAAATTTTAGCTAAGCGTCTGGGTTGCATTTCACAGACAGCCCTCTCCCCCATCAGTTTGGCTTTATCCCCAATATCTCAATTTGGGATAAATTCACACCATAGCCAACATCTGCCAAGCTAACCCCACAGACGCCTTTGCTTTCCTGGACTAAAAGAAAGCATATGACTGAATGCACTGGGACTACTTGGAACAATGTCTAAAGGCCTTCAACCTACCACCCCGCTTTATAAACTGGGCGCTGCTCCTAACGCGCTCAACCATGTTTGCAATCAGAGGCCCAGGTTTCCTAACTGACACCATCACCCCACAAAGGGGCCTCAAACAAGGCGACCCGCTTAGCCACCTACTATACAATTTCAGCCTTGACCCTCTCCTCCGCATAGTAAACTCAAAGCTCTCTGGAATCAGGTTGGAGGGACAATTACCAACCAAAATGCTCGCCTTTGCTGACAACTGCATAGTTGGAGTCTCAGGCAATAGGGATGCCAGAGCATTTGAGCGCATTATTCACCAGTATGAGTCAGTGAGTAACGCCATGCTGAACAAACAAAAAACAAAGGTAATTGTAATGGGCAAATCAGTTCAAGTTGGACTTCACCCTCCCACCACCGACCAAACCAACCAACTGCACATCCTACCACAAGACAAAGATCTAAGCCAATAAAACCACTGTGTTTACCCTCGCACCCCACCCCGCCACCAACCCAGTCCATCATCTGGGAATATGGCTTGAGGCTGGTTGAAATGCACTTGAAACCATTGAAACCAAAATATTAGACAACATCACAAAAAGAATGACAAGTATACAGAGGAGTAAAGCTAGTTTAGCCAGAAGGGTTGTGTTAGCCAATTCCCTGATCTTATCAAAGTTATGGTTTGCTGCTCATTAAGTTCCCTTCTCCACCAACTTTACCAAGCAGTCTTCAAGCTTCTACAGAACTGGTTGTGGTCTGGATACCGCGCACCAGTCAGTCTGGAGACCATGTACGGCCCATGGAAGGAAGGCGGGATGGGGCTGCTCAACTTCACAGAACGATCAAAGCAAACCCTTGGCTCATGGATAGCTCTGACAACGTCACCCAACCCACCATCTCCCCACTGGGCTAAGGCAGCCCAAACCAACTTCGCAAGGGCACTACATCTGAGGTCCCCCTCCAACCCTGCAACACTGATAAAGTACCTAACAACACATCCAACGGCCACAAGGCTGCACAAAACCAACCGCTACTTCAAACGCATCCTGTACACCCTAAGACAAGGGGATTGGGTTCTCCTATGCACAGAAAGCTTAAGATAATAGACCTCCAATAGGTTATATGTGCCTCCACAGAGGGCAGACTGTGACAAACGCACCTGCCCCACTACCACCCTTTCCTTTATCCTGGATTGACTATATAGATTACCAAGACGTCCAATATGACTTGGGCACCCAAAGGAAGGTGTGGGACCTCATCACTTGTCCCCTCCTATCCCCACAAGTGATCTCCACAGTGTGACGCTACATGCGCCGTACGTTTAGGACAGCTGACCGCCCCTTCTCAATGTTCCAATCATGCGCCATCTGCGGCAGATCCAACACGCTAGCCCACCGCTTGGAAGAGTGCCCGCCATCCAAGCATATCTGGGCCAATGTGATGTACTTATTTCAGCAATCACCATCAGCTGAATTCTGACTATCCCGCAATATCCTGGCACTCAACATGATCTCACCTATCCCCCAGACGCTAAGGGCTTTAATTTGAGTATTGCAATATGGTTCATTACACAATTACCCTTGATGCTTTCAACGAGATCTTCCACAACATCAACCAAGCTATCGTCAATTTCACAGCCATTTGGCTGACCAATTCCAAGCCTGGCTATTTGGATCACTACAACACAAATGGAAGAAACAGATGGTTAACTGGCTACCAATCTGGATCCTTCGTTGTGACACTGAAAACCTCACAATCTCTATAGGCGGTACACCCTACTAGCCCTTGAGATGTCATGTCACTTAAGGTCATAGTCATCCACCACCCATGGCTCCTAGCCACATGTAAGTGTACCATGTCTTATCTTTCTTTCATTTAACCAAGGTAAGCTGACCAGGGGACAGACATTACCGAATATATGTGAAACTAAGAGAATAATTAAGAAATATAAAAATTGGGCACCCCAGGGTACTCAAGTTACCCCTGTTGTCAGCGGGACTGCCAGGTATGGGGGTTGGTGCACTACTCCGAGGGGGTTTCCCCTGCTATGGAGCAGGTGTGAAGGAAAGGGTCTGTGTGGAGGAACCAGAGTGGGAACCATGATTCTATGAGCGCTTTTTGTCTTGGTCTCATATATCCATAGAGCCAGGCTTGGAAGTGCTCTAGTAAGTGGACATGAAATCTGTTAATAATCCCATGAATGGTTGGGACCGTGCCCTAGAACGCATCTAATGCAATTGTGTGTATTTTCCACATTGCAATGGGTATTATTAGGGAGCGGAGTGTAGATGGGATTGAAGACTCGATCTGGAGCGCGAAGATACTCTTTGATATCAAGAATTCCTGCTCGTTTTGATTCTTGAGCAGGCGTGCGACTTCCTGCCATATAGCTTTGGTTGGGGGGCATGTTTCTAGGCGGTGATGTAGGGATCCCTCCCCTTTACATACTGCACATGTTTTGTGGATGGAGTTGGAGCGGTCCGCCGTCCTATAGATCCTTCTCAAACAGCGCCAGGCGTTTGCTCTTATCCTTGGTTGTAGGAGTGGGTGGTGTGTCATTTTCCACATTGCTTTCTGTGTGGTTAAATCATAGGGAATGTCCAGCATATCTAGGTATTCTATCCTAGCTATGCTTGGGGTTGTTGTGAGCATATCCCTCTGGGGGTGGTTTTCTGGGTTTCTTAATTTGAATTGGGGGCTGGGTCGTCCCCTTCCCTGTATAGTACCCATGTTCTCTATGGTCCATCCCATACAGCGGATAGTTCGGAGGATATGTTTGAAATGAGGGGAGGTTTTAAGTGGACCCGTTGCAGTAGGGTGCTTGGCAAGGTATGAAAGTAGTCTGGGTGGAATATGTGGGTTGGTTAATTTGAGAGCCTGTGCAAAGTTAGTCCTTGCTGCTCTGGACCAATGTTGTTGTGGGAGGTCTGGAGCAAGGATTTCCTTTATCCAGGTACCTAGGATGTGATTGGCATGGCTCTCAAAATCTATTAGTCCCATGCCTCCGCTTGAGCGTGGGCCAAATAGTGTTTTCATCCGTATAGGAGGGTGAGAGCCAGGCCACAGCCAGCCCTGGATAAGCGCGCGAATTGAGGTTATAAAGGTAGGTGAGAAGGCTATCGCATGGGCCTGGTACCACAGTATTGGGAGGATGAGCGAGTTAGCAACTGTGACTCGTCCTGTTAATCCTAGGGTTCTTCCCTTGAGGGAGGCGACGCGTTTGGATACCCGTTGTAACAGGCTACTTTCCATTGTCTCATTAGCATATCCCCCTGATTCTAGCCAGATTTCAAGGTGTCGGACAGGAGTGGTGGTAGGAGGTGTTGCAAAGGATAATATAATTGGGTTTTTTCTTCGAGTGTTGGTGTGAGGTTCTGATGTTGTGGCCCAATTGTTTGTGTATTTGCCTAAGAGGATGATTTCTGTCTTCCTTTTGTTGAGCGATGCATTGCTCACCTTGGAGTATTCCTCTGGAGTACGTTCCAGCTGTCTGTCATCTTCATTGTTTGCTATACCTGCTACGCAGTCATCTGCAAAGGCCAGTATCTTGACTGTTGGTTGTCCTTGTGCGGTTATCCCCATGAGACGTGAGTCAGTTACTTGGAAGAATGGGTCAAAGCTGAAATTGTATAGCAGTGGGCTGAGGGGATCCCCTTGTTTGAGCCCTCTGTGTGGTTTAATCTTGTTTGTTAGGAATCCAGGGCCACATACAGCCATGGTTGCAGATTCTGTTAGGAGCATCGCCCATTTTATGAATCTTGGTGGGAGTTTGAAGTCATGTAGACATTCTTTTAGGTATGGCCAGCTAACACGGTCATACGCCTTTTCCTGATCCAAGAAAACCAAGGCACCAGTTGCTTTGGATTGGCAAATGTTTGCAACAGGGTGAATGTTGTTCCAGATAGAACGCCCTGGTATAAACCCAAACTGGTTGGGTGATAGGACGTTAGATGAAATTGCGCCTAATTTAGCTTCTAAAATTTTTGTTATAATATTTATGTCAGTGTTGGAGAGTGCAATTGGGCGCCAGTTAGCCAGGTCCAACTTGTCACCCTTTTTATACAAGGTTATAACGTAGGATTCATGCCTCCTGGTAATAGGCGTGTTTCCAACAAACTCTGGTTCATTGACGCCAATAGGAGGGGGGCGATTTGTTGAAAATATTTTTTGTAAAATTTGTAGGGTATCCCATCAGGCTCTGGGCATTTCCTATATGGTGCACCGCGAATTGTCTCCCAAAGCTCCTCCCATGTAATAAGGGATAGTATCTTGTAGTTTGGTGGTGTACTTTGTATCTCAGCAGTTTGTATAAATTCTTTAATTTTTTGTGAATCTGTTGGCGTTTCACAATATAATTTGGTGTAATAGCTGTGTACTTCCGCCTTGACCTCCTCAGGGTCAGTTGCCACGGTGCTGTTGGTCTTTCGGACCTGTGTGCATGTGGGCTGGTTTCCGTGGGAGTGGAATTGGCAGAAAAAGTATGTCAAATAGGTTTCACCTTCCTTTATGAACTTACCTTTGTTCAATACTTTGATTCTGTGTTGGTGTTCGAAGATGAGGTTGTTAAGTTTGGCAGAAATTTCTGCCCATTTGCGTCCCCAGTTGGGGCTATAGCCAGATCTCAGTGTATTTATTTCCAGGTTGTCTAGTTCTGCCAAGGTACGTTTGATTGTGGCCGTGTCCGCGGTGTACTTATGTGATGCAATGTGTTGGGTTTTGTTGATTAAATCCTTTTTGAAAAATTCCCATGTTCCAATGGGATCTGAAGTGAATGGGGCTGTGAATTCTGGGTTTGTAGCCTTGTTTTCAACCCCGTCAGATATCTCAGGCAATCTTATATTTTCTGGGTGAAAGCTTTCTCCAAGGCGACACCTGTGTGTGGGATTGGGTTGGCGCTAACTGCACCATAACTAATCGGTGGTCAGAAAAATTGATCTTTTTTGTTATAAATTTGGAGATTCTTGAGCAGTGGGCTTGTGGGATGAGGATGTGGTCAATGTGACTCATCGAAATGAGTGCTCCCTCACATATTTTGGGCCACGTCATGTGGGGAAGGAGTGGTGAACTGGGGGGAAGAGCATCCTGTAAGTCAAGAGATGCAATCATTATGCGGAATTCAATGTGTCCAGGTGGGTATCCCCTGGGATTAGCCATCGATCCATACTGGGGTTATCCCAGCAGTTGAAATCGCCTACATAATGGTATCTGGTGGGAGGGTGAGGGTTAAAATTTTTTCAAAAAAAATTTTTCTCTCAGTTGCAGTGCACGGTGCATAGATACATGCTATTGAAATTATTTCCTCTTGGCATGTGATTGTTGCTACCAGGACTCGACTATGCAAGTGTGATGATGAATTTGTAATCCTATAATTTTGTTGTTTTGGATGATCACCCCACAGTGAGACTTCCATACTGATTGTGATGGTGCGACCCTGGTTGACCAGGATTCTTCTTCCCCTTATAGACAGTGGGTTTCTTGGATGGCCAAGATATCTACAAGAGGTTTTCGCAGGAATGCCAGCTTTTTGGCTTGGGACATATGAGTCCTGGCTCCTGCGATGTTTAACATCCCTATTGACACTGAGGTGCCTGTGGCACCTCAGGAGCAGTTGGGAGGGCCCTCTGGCCCTATCTCACCATGGCTCATTTTGGCCATGCTCCGCGTCTGTACTCCAACTCTTTCACTGCCATTGTTGGTTTCCTTGATCTGACCCAATGATTCAATGGAATTGCAGTTTTTGCATTTGGGTCAACTTTTCCTGCACAGGTCTCATGTTGATTTGATGCGGATTGTTGATTAGATTTTATATTTTGAGGTTTGACTTTGGTGAATTGTGCACCGCATTTTGACCCAAATTGCGGTTGCATTGTTTCTCAATATGTGCATGACTGATGTCGCTTAGTGACTCAGACAGGTTACTGTGAAAATTTTCGACCTGGGCATATTGTTCTGATTGGTTGGTTTGGTGAATATCCAAAATATCCTCCCAAATTTGTCTGTGGTTAATGGTGGACTCCACGTGTGCTGCCGCTTTGGCTGCTGCTCGCTTGTGGGCCTTTTGTGCCACTTTACGTTGTTTGCTTGTAACTGGGTCCACAATGGAGTATAGTCCATCTTCACCCCAGCGGAATGAGTGGTGACCATCAGTCATTTTGGCGAAGTTTTCATTATCTTCGTCCATTGCTTCCTCACAATAGTCATTTACCATTAAGCCCTCTTTCACAGGGCATGCATGTTCCTTGTGTCCCAGTGAGCCACAGTGGTTGCAAATGGGCGGTGCGCGTTCTGGTGTAACTCAGAATGTGGCTGACTGGCCCCCATCTTCAAAGTGAAATTCTGCTGAGCGGGGAATTCTGGATAAGTCCTCTTCCACTTCTGGGAAGGGGTTGATTACGGTGATAGCTTTGCCCATGAACAGGTTTGGCATCAGGTGAAGTCGCTGTAATTCAAGTTGCTGAATTTCTCCATAGGCCATGAGACCTTTGCGGAGCTCCTCCTTGATTACCTTATGAGGAAGTTTGGTGGGGAGCGAGTCAAAAGAGATGAACAAAGTTTTTGCTTTGTTCCATCTGGTGCGTGCAGTGAGCACAATTTTTTTGCCCTCGGGGAGGGCAATTTCCACACAGACTTTTGCTACGGCATCGTCTTCATCATCTGTTTTGAAACCAATATCAATCCAGCTGCAGCCCATGTTGTTGGTGGCTACGTACACCGCGTGAGGGAAAAGTGAGGGCTGTGCCTCACATGTTTTCTCCCACAGGGTTGTTGACTCATCCCCAAGGAAGATTCTGATCCCAAGTTCCACCTTTGATAAGGGTTGGTTGAACTGAATGTACATATATTGCACGTGCTTTACAGTGAATACCTTAAACCCAGACAGTGTCTGAGTTTGCAATTTCTTTGCGGATTGGGTTCCTGGTCCCCCTCCACGGCATTTCTTGCCCTTAGTTGCACCGTTAAGCGCACCACTTGCCATGACGCTCGCCAATGTTGTATCATTTTTAATGATAAAGTCGCCCATCTTTCCTGTGTGTGATTATCCAAATTTGCTGGTTAAATCAAGTCGTAGTAAATAAAGTGATTGTTATGAGAAAGAAAAGCCATATACAGCAGACTTTTAGTTTAGAAATTTTAGTGAAATTTCTAAACAATGTGAGAATTATATATTTTATATATTTTTAAAATTTTAGGTTGGAGAGAAAATAATCATATAAAAAATAATTTTTTATTTTATGCATATTACATGGAGTAAAGTTATTGACAGTATGGATAAAAATACTTACCTCATATTCACATTAAGCATACTGAGGTAACATAAACTATAATTAGCATTAAACTTACTTAGATATTGGTAAGTAAAGTCATCTGAGATAACGTTTATAATTATTAGTAACTTATCCCTTATGGACCATCTTTGTGTAACTAGTGATGTTGATTATGATCATAATGGTAGTATTGTAGAGTATTACCTAGGAACTCTAATACTAATTCATAAAAAAACTAGACATCCTATCCTTTTAAACAACAGAAAGCCTTGACTTTAATAATCAAATTAATTACATGGATGATGTAATACTAAGAGTTGAAAATGTTTAAACCTCGGAAGTCAAAAAGCAGCAGTTTAAGATTTATACATCAATCCTTAAAGGCAAGATCATAAAGTTTTAATGATAGGAATATAAGATATAAGAAGTTTTTAAGATTATGAAATGAATGGATGATAAGCCCCAAATAGCTACGGCAGATTAGCTAAATTCCGCTGACAATAATTACTAGTGTGCAAATTTTTAAGCACCTTGGGATAAGGCGATAAAGGGTCAGGCAGGCTAGCTACTGGATTGCCTCCATATAAGGTGATAAGGCGATATCAATTCATGAAAAATATTTAAGAGATTGCCTCAAACAAAGGCGATAGCAAAGTCAAGAATAATAGACCCTGCCGGGGCCTCATTGTTGCAAAGATGAACCAATGAGGATATGGCAGTAAATAAATAGTCTAAACAAAAGGGTCAGTATTGACCAAAGTCGCTGATATATAAGAAATATGAGAAGATTTAAAAAGGAGGATTGTGAGTAGGAAAGAGAGAGCGGAGCAGAGAGTATCTGCTGTTAAATATTAAGTTAAATAAAGAGGCGTCATTAAAACAATTGCTTCATATTTAGGATATTTACTAAGTGTATTCTGAGGACTGGAAATCTCCATATTGTCTGTCCAATTTCTTAGTGGGCTTGATCCTGTGCAAAATCTTCCAGTATATAGTAAGAGTATCGCCAATTTTATAATGTTGGTGCTTACTACAGGGGGCACATTAACAATCATAAAAATAAAAAATTCTTCAGTTGTGGCCATGTCACTTCAGGCCTGCACAGATGGGGAATCCTCACACTACGCCACACCAGCAAAATATGCCAAAATCAAACTTGTCTTAATTGTAGTGCTCAAGAAGCAGCATGAGCTCCTTCAGGAGCGGAATGACATTATGAACCAGCTCAACAACACGTTCAGTCAAATGAAAATTCTTAGACAACAAAACAGGCAACTCACTAATTTCTTGGATGATACTACTGAATGACTGAATTGCGCATAGTAGAGTTGGATGGTACCTCCCAGCCCCCTCATTGGGAAGTGGACGGACACAAGGGGCTGCTTGAGGAGAATTATATTATGGAGAATATGACACTGGGTACCCAGACGAGGAGTTTTTCAAAGAAACCACAGGCAGAATGAGTTACTCCACCCAGGAGGGCAGCTTCTGAGATGATCATGGCTCAGAGAACCAATTCCCCCAAGTGATGGCTGTACAGACCAACAAAGAGGCCCACGCAACCCCTGGAGAAACGGATAAGCCATGCATTGCTGGTCCTACTGGACCAGCTTCTCATTGAGATACTGCTTATGGGCCTCAACCAATTCCTTGGTATGCTATAAAGGTTCGAAGTTATAAGTGGGAGGAAGATGTTTGTATCAATAAGCTGCCTCTATTTGATCATGATGGAAATATCCACGGCTTCTTTAAAGGATTTGAGTTTGTGGTGGAAGAAGTCTCGGATTGGTGTAAATCTAAACTGTTAATATCCGCCTTGGATGTTGGGAGTGTGACCAAGTTACCTGATATCTTTCAAGAAGGTCCATTACATGCCAAGAAGTGAAGGACTCTTTGCTGCAATTGTTCAGAGGTACCACAAATATGTTGTAGCAGAAGACTGAGTTCTTGGCCATTGGGCTCCAGCATAATGAGACCATCACTGCGTTTGCTGACCAATTTATGTAAAAACCCAGATGTTAATTTGGGGCGGAGACTTTATTCAAATTTGATGTGTGAAATGCGCTGACCTCTGCGGTGAAGCCATACTGCAAACTTTACAGCATTATGGCACCAATTTTGGAGGGTGATGTACCTTTTCTCAATCTTGTTGAATTTTTGCGCCATCTATCTACCACCTTTCCTCTACCAATACAGAGTGGAAACATACCGCCGCCATCTCCAGATCTTCTTAATCAGGTAAATTCTCCCATCCTATTCAGAATCTGCCTATTAACCCCCAGCCTTATTATAATTGTTACTTTTCCTTGGCCGTGTTATCCCCAGCCGTTTAACTTCTGATCCAGACCTACTTACGATAATTGCCAGCAGCCCAGCTTCCAACTGGGACCTAATTACGCTGACTGTCAGTAAAAAGCCTTTTGACCTGGCCCTGGTTACGCCAATCTCCAACAGTCAAATTTTCTGGCCTGGTCAGCTTGCAAGAACCAAGGACGCAGATCCTACGGTGTAAATTGTTTTGAATGAAGTCGCCCAGGCCACCTTGCCCATAGATGCCCCAACTGTCAGGTTCATTATGTACAGCAGGATCAGTACCACCAGAAAAGATGGAGGGCAGTAGATACAGGAACCTCTACCTCCGCTATACTAAACCCAACGTCCCACCTGAACCTATCAAAGTATATTCAGCAGAAATCCTCCAGCTTGATGAAAAGTTTCTATATCAAAAGTTGGTCGGAGGAAGTAATGTAGTGACATGAATGCAAGCCAAGGCCACGGCGGAAGAAGGACCCCAGGAGCAGCCAAAGCCTTAAGCCTATCAAATGTTCTAACAATTTTTTCCAGATGTGCCAGAACTGTCCGCAGATGCATCCTCCCTAAAAGGAGTAAAAGTCGCCCTCCAAGGGACATTATTGATAAATAGTACCCTAAAGTCCATGAGGGAATTATGAGCTTCTTTAAGAAAAGAGATCCCTTATATGTCCACATATTAAACAGTCAAAATTATTCTTATTCTGAGTGTACATACTGTGGCATTATTGTAGCAAAACATCAAGTTTGCGTTATAATATATATGGGCTTTAGTCAACATAGTTTAGCTTAAGTTGGTGGTGAAGTTGACGTTAAAACCTGATGTGGAACATCAAATGGTGTATGGGACTGCTGGAGCGGAAAACACGGTCTTTGATGGAGCGTACAGTGCGCTACCCTTACAGTTTGGGTCAATTGTCATTGTAGCTCCAGCGATAGTGTTACCAAACAGCAAATATGACTTTTAATTGGAACTTCTTTCATCTGAAGCTTTAAGGCTGTCATCAACATGATGAAGAAGACCTTCAAAATTTTGGGGCATCAGATCCCAATTTATCTTACCTCAAGCGGAGTGCCAAAGGATCTAGTGAATACAGGACAAGTCAACCTTTCTTATAGCAATGGGGTGATTCCAGTTTGCTATTATCAAATTGGAGAACAAGACCCATGCCCTCCCCCAATAGATATATAAATATCAAGGGCTGCCTCTCAGAGCTGCTGGGGCTATATCCATCCTCTCCAGACACCAAGTGATAGTAAACACTGAGTTAGAGGTGGAAGTACCAGCTGTGCTCTATGGGGAGGTCATTGGCCTTGTCAGCAATCGTGGCTTGAGCCCCATGTGGCTCCAGGCATTATACTACCAGGACATGGGGAGATTAAGGTTTTATTAGCAAATCTACAATAAAAACAATTGGAATCCACCGGCATCAAATAGTGGCGTATATACACTTGACCCTTTTTGAAGAGGTCCTTCAGGCTTACAAGTTTGGGTTGCTGGATGAATTTGGTCCAACTGTCAAACCGCAGGTTGGTGTAATGACAGTGGTATCATGTGAAAATTTAATGGGGTTATTGGAAGAACAAAAAGACAAAGCAACAGCTTTATTTAAAAAGTATAAGGAGATTTTTGCCATTGACAACCATGATTTAAGGTGCACTTGAGGAGTAGTCCATTGACTGGACATGAGAGATCATCCTCCCATAAGGTTCTTGGCCAATCCACCATTAAGAGCAGCTAAGAGAAGTTGTCACCAAGGAAATTGATAAGATGCTGGAGCAGGGGATGCTCAAACTGTCAAAGATTCCATGGTCTTATCCCATTCTAATTGAAATAAATAAGGACGGTACCAACTGGGTAGTAATAGACTACCAGAAGCTCAACTGTATCACCAAAAAAAACTCATATCCCTTGCTTCAGATTGATGATGCTTTGGATCAGTTAGGAGCTTGTTACTTCTCGGTAATGGATCTAATATGGTTTACTGGCAAATTAAGTTACCTGAAGCGGAATAGGAGAAATGCGCTATCATTACATCCAAGGGGCTGTTCCAACCAACACGTATGCCTCAAGGGCTATGTAACGCCCTGGCCACGTTCCAACGGGCCATGGACACCATCCTTGGCGACCTGATGCTGTCATACGTTATTGTGTAACTTGACTATATCAATGTCTTCTCTCAAACGTTTTCTGAGCATCTTACCCATCTAGAGTAGATATTCCACCAGCTCGCTGAGGCCAACATCAAGATTAAGCCTTGTAAATGTCACTTCTTCAAAGGCCAACCGGAGTACCTAGGGTTTGTAGTTAATGAAAAGGGGCTTACACCGCAGCAGCTAAGGTTACAGCCATCCAGAAAATGACTCTGCCAAAAATAAAACACGACATACAGGTATTTTTGGGAATAGCTGGCTACTACCCGGCGCTTCATCCCTAACTTCAGCTGTATTGGGGGGTGTAGCGGTCAGAAAACCCCAGTTTCCAATCACTATCTTGTCTTCAGTTTAACGCCAAATTTTTGATGTTGATTAAATGTTTAATGCAAGGTTAAGCTCTTGAGGTAAGTGTTAGTGCCTTCTGCAACTAACCAATCAAACCTCAGTTTTAGTTAAATTAAAACGAGGAAAAATACAAAATGGTTTAAGTGAGGTAGCGAGCCCCAGAATTAACCTTATTTGTTTATTATCAAATAAAAACCCAATTTGGAGAAGATCCTGATAATTTAGGCTCCACAAGAACACCATGTAAAAGACAGGATATATGAGGGAGATCAAGCCCCAAAATCCCAAGTTTTTATTCACATGACAAAAACTTGATGCGTCGCAGCCTGCCATAAGATAAGGTAGGGGTGACCTTAATGCCACAGGAGTAGCACAGCTTGGGGCAGAAACTCCAGTAGTGAGAATTCCAAACAAGGTTTGAAATTTAGCTGGCTTGACATATAAGGGCGCCCTTCCTGAGGAGCTTCTCCTCACCATTCTTTAAGCTATTGTAAGCCTAAAAGATGGCACAGGAGAGGCACAGCCAGGCGCTCAAACCTGGCCAACAACTAAAAATCTTTTGAATAACTTGACTCTGAATTCGTAAAATTTGAATCTGAGTCGAAATTCAATGAACATATTAATCTTATTCATCACATTACTCCCCACTAGGGAAGGGCCCCTCCCCAAAGAGGGGCCCCACAGCAGGTGGCTGCCAACATGAGGGCTTCCTGGGGTGAGCTACTTTGAGCCCCAAGAAAAGTAGCCTGGCGAAATTATGACCCCTCATGGGTAAAAGATAAATGGCAAGGGCGAATTGGGACTGATCTGCCAAAATCAGCTCACCTGGAATGAGGGAGCGCTTCCCTGGCGTTCTGTCTGTTGGTGAGGGAGCCCACTAGGACAGGTCCCTTGGTGCCAACCAAATCCCTGGTGAGTGGGAGGCCCCGCCAGGATTTTTGCACTGACAATCACCTCAGGTCCACGGTTGGCCATCAGTCACTGGCTCCCACTAGTGCTGCTTACTCAACAACTGAGACCTAATACTACCACTGAGGTCAGCTGAACTGGGGACCAGTGGCGTTCAGAATGCACATTTTGGTTTAGAATCATGTAATGGTCAAAAAACCCAATTACCAATTGCCTTTTTACCTTTGGTTCAACGTCAAGATTTGATGTTACATGTATGTCTAATGAGAGGTTAGACTCTCAAGGTAAGTGTTAGTGTCTTCTGCAACTAACCAATTAAACCTTGGATTTAAGAAAACTTGAAGCGAGAAAAAAGATAAAATGGTTTAAGTGAGGTAGTGAGCCCCAGAATTAACCTTATTTGTTTTAATTTTAATTTTAATTTATTGCGGGGAAGGCTGACCATGGGATGGACACTTCCGAATATGACTCAGATGAGACAAAACATAGTACCAGGGGAGGCACCCCAGAGAAGCGATGCTATCTCCTGTTGCCATCGGGAACGCCACTTATGGGGAGGGGGAGGGAACGTGTGAAGGGGCCGTAGCCACTATTGAGCACGTGTGGAGGAAGGGGTCTGATTTGAAGAACCAGACTGAGAACCAGGAGGAGACCAGCTGTCGGTGACGTGGTGGGAGATATCCAAACATCCATGCTTGAAAGTGGTCCACCAAATGAGACCGGAATCTGTGGACAGCTTCAGGGAGGGTGGGGATAGATCCAGCGATGGCATCCAAGACAATCGTGTGGATAGTCCACATGGCAATTGCAACCACCAGAGCACGGAGGGAGGGTGGGAGGGGGAGGCCATTGATGAAGCAAACATATCTCTTGACAGACTGAAGGGATGCATTTGATCCTGGCCTAGCAGACGTTGGACTTCGCGCCATATCACTTTAGAGGTGGGGCACTTCTCCAGGCGGTGGAACAGCGTTCCATACAGGCCACACATGACACAGGATGAGTGTAAAGCGTTAGAGCGCTCAGCTGTACGATACACCCACCTCAGGCAGCGCCACACATGGGAGCGGACTTGAGGCTGCAACAGAGGATGGTGTGCGTATTTCCAGATAGTCTTTTGGGTTTCAATGGAATAAGGGATGTCCATCATGTCCAGGTAGTCCACCCTGGATAGGACTTGGGGTCGAATGGGGATCACGCCATCATGGATGGGTAGCCCCTGTACCTCTTGTGTGAACTGAGGAGAGGGGCGGCCTCTTCAGGTTGTATGTCCACTAATACAAATTCTCCACTATGCGCTTCGCATGGAAATTAGGATTCGTTTGTAGTGGGTTTTAGTCCCGTGAGGACCTGTGGCCGATGTGTGTGATGCGAGGTATTTCATCAGGGAGTGGGGGTTTGATGGATTATTGAGGCCCAAGGCTTGGGAGAAGTTGGAGTGGGCCGCACGGGACCAGTGTTAATGGGAGTGTAGGAGCAGTGACGGCCGTGATCCAGGTGCCCAGGATCTTGGCGGCATGGGCTTTGAAGTCAAGCAGGCCCATGCCACCATGAGGATGAGGGCCAAACATGACCTCTAGCCGTACTGGTGGAGGGTGGCCTGACCAAAGCCATCCTTGCAGCAAAGCATACAGGGATTTGAAGAAGCTTGGGGAGAAGGGGATGGCTTGGGCTCCGAACTAGACTTTGGATAGGAGCATAGAGTTGGCTAGAACAACCCTGCCAGTGAGGGTAGTAGGGTGGGCTCTGAGAGAGGCGATTCGCTTCGTCACGTTGTCCAGTATACAGCACTCTATTACTGCTGATGCATATCCGCCTGCCTCCATCCACATGCCCAGATGTCGTACCAGTCCTATGGTAGGACGTGGCACAAAGGGGAGCACCAGTGGAGCGGTGTGTGTTGAGTTAGTAAGGCGTGGACGTGGGCGAGCAGATGGGCCAGGTTGGGAACTACTTGCTGGGGCCCAGCAGTTCTGAAACTGACCAAGGAGGATGATTTCGGTTTTGGAGGCGTTCAGTGCCGCGTTGCTTACCCAGGAATATTCCTGGATGAGGGCTTCAAGCGCGCATGCATCTTTGTTATTAGACACCCCCACTACGCAATAATCTGCAAATGCCATCATCTTGACTGGGGTTTGACCTGGCACATGGACCCCAGTGAGGTGGGCATTCACATTTCGCAGTAGTGGGTCAAGGCTGAAGTTGTATAAGAGTGGGCTCAGGGGGGTCCCCTTGTCGCAAGCCCCTTGAGGGCGGACTACTTCCGTTAGGAAGCCTGGGCCATGCACTGCCATTGTTGCAGATTCCGTGAGCAGCATCACCCAGTTAATGAAGCGGGGGGTAGGCGGAATTGATAAAGGCAGGCCCTAAGGTATTCCCAGTTTACTCTATCATAGGCCTTTTGTTGGTCCAAGAATACAAGTGCCCCAGAGGCTGTGGACTGACACACATTAGCCACAGAGTGCACGTTATCCCAAATCGACCTTCTGGGGATGAAACCGAATTGTTCTGGGGAGATGGTGGCAGATGCTACAGTCCCTAAACGGTTAGCCATGATTTTGGTTAAGATTTTGGTGTCTGTGTTTGTTAGAGAAATGGGGCGCCAGTTGGCTAAGTCAAGCCTATCACCTTTCTTGAAGAGTGTGACAGTAAAGGCCTCATGTCCTCCAGGTAGGAGGCACATTCCAACAGGCTTTGGTTGAGTGAGGCTAGCAGCAATGGGGATATATATTTAAATATTTTTTATAGAACTCATATGGAATGCCATCTGGGCCTGGGCATTTTCAGTTTGGTGCACCGCAAATGGCTGTCCATAATTCATTCGGAGTAATTAAATTCATTATTTCTGGGTATCAGAAAATGGTGCAGATATGAGCTCAGTCAAGAAATTCCGCCATTTTGGCCAGCTGAATTGGTTCAGCTCAGTATAACTCAGAGTAATATCTTTGCGTTTCAATTGCCACTTTGGCCGATGTGTCTTCAATGGAATTATCCGATCTTCGCACCTGTGTGCAGGCCACGCTCTGGCATGGTGCAAAATTTTTTTTGAAGAAGTATGCGGTGCACTTGTCACCTTTAGTGATGCGTGTGGCCCTGTATTGGACACAAACCCAATGTTTGTGTTGTCTTTCAAGTGCGTTGAGGTGGGCGGCTGCCTCTGCCCACTTATGGCCCCATGCAGGGCTATATCCTGTGGCTGGAATGTTGGACTCCAAGTGGGCCAGTTCTACCAGTGCGCGCAATATAACCACCGATGTGGCTTGTGAGCATCTGGAGGAGAGATGGCGATAGTGGCGGATGGTGTCTTCTTTGAAATTTGCCCATGTGGAAATGGGGTCCGCACAAAATGGTGCAACAAACGATTTCGCCAAAGTTGCCTCTTCCACCCACTTGGAAAATCCTGGCGACGCAAGCTCGAGGGGGCAGATTTTGCACCAATGTGGGGCCTTTGCAACTGTGACAGGTAAGTGGTATGTTATCGAGACTAGTTGGTGGTCAGAGAATTCCATTTTCGTTGTTTTGAAGTGGGAGATGTGGGGTTGGAATTTCGCCGGTGCTAGAATAAGGTCGATGCGGGTCATGGACCTTAATTGGCCATTATGGACGTGGGGACGCGTCATGTTTTCGAGCAGTGGGGCATGTCACGGCAGTGCATCCCTTAGCCCAAGGGTAGCTTTTAGAATGCGTAGTTCTATGTGACCCTGTGGGGTGTGGGTTGAGGGCAGCCACCAGTCCGTTGGTGAGGTTAGCCAACAGTTCATGTCACCAACTAGGAAAGAATCAGGGGGTAGCGGGAGGGATTTGACTAACGAGAAAATTCCTGACGCTCATATGCACCGTTTGGGGCATAAATGTTGACGATTGTGTGCACAACATCAGCCCATGAGAAGGTGATAACAAGCACTCAGCCATTTAGGAATGTTTCTGAAGTTGTAAATTTGAAAAAATTGTTTTTTCAAATTAGCACCCCACAGTGCTTCGACCAAAAGGATAGGGATGGTAGGAGCATTGTTTTCCAAGCTTCCTTGAACCTCGTGGACAGTGGGACTCCTGGATGGCCAGGATATCCACAGGTAAATTGTTTTGTACAAAACTCAGTTTCCTAGCCCAGGATGGGGAGGCCTTGAGTCCAGCAATATTCAGCATCCCTAGGGTGAAGGTTTCCCCTTCGCACCTTAGGTGTGAGGGGGGGGCCCCCAGGCCCACAAGCCTCTTCCAGGTCCCCACGGGCTTTCACAGCAGCGTGGGTATTAGCAGCAACGCTATTGGGGTTTTTGTTAATTTTTGCGGAAAGAGTCGCATTGGCTCTGGCTTTCACTTTTTGTTTTCCCGACGTTGGACGAATTTTTTGCGGTGCGGATAAGTTCAGTGCACCGTCGAGTGGGGCAAAAAAATTTTTTGGTTGGGATAGGTCCCAAGTCAGTTTCAACTGGGGCTTGGGTGCATCAATTGGGTGAGATTGAATCTCCCATTGGATCCTCTGATTGAGTGGCCCATTTGGCATGGGCCTCCCAATCTGATTGGGTGATGGATTCCCAAGTTGCTTCCACCGCAAAGGTCTCCATGTCCTCCTGGCATTGTGAGTGTGGGATGGTGGTGTTGGCCTTGGCCATTTCCTTGGCCACAGCCCTATGGGCCTGCTTGGCCTTCTTCCGCTCTTGTGGGGAGATGGGCTTTACCAATAGGTAGCAGCCTTGTGCTCCCCATGGGAAAGCCTCCTTGGTGCTTGCGGTTGGTTCGTAGTGCGCCTCTCCGCTGGTCATGGCCACCGAGGGGTGCTCTTGGAATGTGACGCCCTCTTTGATGGGGCACACATGCACCTTATGGCTGAACGCGTCACAGTGGGTGCAAATGGGGGGCGCGCTGTCCACGGTTACCCGGAATGGGTGGGTGGTATGCCCTGCGATGTCAATAAAGGTGGAGTGCAGGATCTGGGTTAGGTCCTTCGCGATCTCCTCAGTTGGGGTCAGAACTGTGATAGCTTTGCCGGTGCACAGGTGTGGCATCAGCGTGAAACGTTGCATTTCAAAAGATTGTATTTCGCCATATATGGTGAGACCATCTTTCAGGTGTTGCTCCAAAATGTCACGTTTTACCGTAGTAGGCAAAAAGTCAAACGTGAGGAAAATTTGGTTTGATTTTGTCCATCTGGTGCATTTATTTTCGATGACACATTGCCCTTTGGGGAGGTCGACCACTATGCACACCGCTGCAGCCTCGTCTGCTGCTATTTTACTTTTGAAACCTAGGTCCAGCCAACCACACGACATGGAGTGAGGTGCAACGTACACTGCAGTCAGGAAAATTTTGTGTACATCTTCACAAAATTTTTCCCATAGGGCCATTTTTTGGATGTCCAGATACACACAGACTCTGAATTACACCGACAAAAGTGGCTGGGAATGTGGCGTGTTGATGTACTGGTTGCATCGTGCTTGCCACATGAGTATCTCTGGGGAAATTGTGACCGCCAGTTTTTTTAGATTTTTTTCTATTCCGCCGGATTCTCTGGGGCGTTTTTGAACGTTAGAGGCCGCGGGCCTTCCGCCTGCTCCTCTTGCCTTGCTTGCCCAACTGCTCCCAGACATGAGCGCAGACTAATCCCCTCTATGAGATTATCAAACTAGATTTAGTCTTGAATTGAATAGGTTGCAAAAGTGTTTGCAACGAGAAAGAAAAGTGAATTAACCTTATTTGTTTATTATTTAATAAAAGCCCCACTTTAGAGCAGATCCTGATAATTTAGGCACCATGAGCACACCAAGTAAAAGTCAGGATATTTGAGGGTATCAAGCTTCTAAATCACAAGTTTATATTCACATGACAAAACTTGATGCGTCACAGCTTGCTATAAGATAAGGTCAGGGTGACCTTAGAGCCACAGGAGTAGCCCAGCTCGGGGCAGAAACTCCAGTAGTAAGAATTCCAAACGTGTTTTAGAATTGCATGGGCTTGACCTTTAAGGTCGCCCTTATTGGGGAGCCTCCTCAGCACCATTCTTTAAGCTCTTGCAAGCCTAAAGAATGGCACAGGCGAGGCACAGACAGCGCCTGAACCCAACCAACAACTAAAAATCTTTTAGATAATTTGACTCAGAATTTAGAAAATCTAAATATGAGCTGAAATGCAACAAATGGATTAATCCCATTCATTACAGGGGCCGCTATTTGAGCTAATGAAAAGTGGATACCATGTTCAACTAAATATAATGCCTTCAACGCGCTTTTGACACACTTTGGATGACGCTAATCAGTGCGCCAGTGTTACACTAATCAAATTTTGATAAAGTGTTCATTGTCCAGATGGATGTGTCTCTTTCTGCTGTAGGGTCAGTCCTATCCCAAAAGGACGATGAGGGGGAGGAGCATCCAGTTGCATACTGTAACTGAGCCTGAACTGCCACTAGTGTAATGACCATGACCAAGCAAGAGTGCTTAGCAGTGATATATGCGTACAAACAATTTAAGTATATTTGCATTGAGTGAAGTTTAAATTTGTAACGGATAATGCTTCATTATGATGGTTGCAGGATCTCAGAGAGTCTGAAGGGCGACTGGCCCAATGTGCTCTCAAGCTGTAGGATTACAATTTGAGATACTTCTCTGACCTGGAGCCAAACACCAAAATACAGATTACTTATCAAGGTTACCCACTATTGCCGTTACAGAAGATCTGATCAACGTAATGTATGACAAGATGCTTAGTGGACAATATGACGATGAACCACCACAAGTCTTAAAGGCATTAAATGAGATGCGAGCTAATAACTTTCAGTGGAATGGCAAGTTGTACAAATGATTGGAGACCCTATGGTGAACTTCCCGCGACTATTGGCACGGCCCATCATTATTATGAGTGCACATAAGGCAGTCAGACATGGTAGATTATGCAAGACGCTAGAATTGTTGTGCCTTCAGTATTATTGGGAAAGCATGAATCTTAACGCGCTTGAAACAATTTTCTGCTGCTACCAGTGCCAAGTGGAAAAGCCTTTCTGCCAGAAGACCTCATACTGGTTAGTGAAACCGCATTTTGATTGGCATACAGTTTGCATTAATTTCATTAGCCCCCTGCCAATGGGAGCAAAACTGGTCAAAGTACATTCTGGTAATGATTGGCCAAGTGCCCAAGTGGGTTGAAGCATGGGCGATATGGGATTTGGGGGTGGTCAGTAGCCTTGTTCATAATGGAATGCATAATCTAGCAACATGGCTGCCCTCAGTTCATCCTTACTGATAATGGAAAAAAATTCATCTCTCACATCCTGCCAAAGCTTAATGATCTGATGGCCATTTGTGGGGTTTTGATGACCCCATATCACCCCAAGTCTAATATAATGGTTGAGCGAGTTAATGGGACTTTGGTGAACATACTCTGGAAATTGATAACGGATTGACCCTCATATTGTAGTACCCTCCTTTCCACCACAATCTTCACTTACATTATTAGTTATCATTTTGCCATGGGGAAGAGTCCCTTTCAGTTGCTATATGGACGACACCCAGCTCTTCTAGCACTGCTCTATGCCTGCGTAGAAGATCCTGGAGAATGGATCCTCGACGTTACTTGACTAACCAAGTGTAGAAGTTAATCAAGTTGCAAACTGAAGTGTACTCCTTCAGCTTGGCCATATTGAAAGATATTGAATAAGGCCACCAATCAGGAACAGTGGAGCGGGCTAGTTCAGTTCAAATATGGATATTTGGTTCTATTCCATACCCACGCATGGGTTTGGTTGAAAGCACAAATTGGCCAGCATCAAAATTGGTCCATTTGAAATAATTGAGAAAATAGATGTTGATGCTTATACTATCAAGGACCCTGTAAGCGGTCAGATCAATAGCCAAGCGCAAACGAAGTTCATTTGGATCTATAAGCAATAGGAGGCTTATTGTCTAGTCAAGGGGGTAATGTCAAGATTCTGAAATGACTGGACAATAAGCCCCAAATAGCTACGGTAGATAAATTAAACTCCGCTGACAACAATTACTAGTGTACAAATATCTGAGTGCCTTGAGGTAAGGCAATATTGGGTCAGGAAGTAAAGTTATTGGATCACCTCTAAATAAGGCGATAAGGCGATGTCAATATATGACTAATATATAGGAGATTGCCTCAAACTATGGCAATAGCAAAGTAAAGAATGATAGACCCTGCCGGGACCTCAAAGCTATAAGGATGAATCAATGTGGATATGTTGGTAAAGTATAGTCTAAGCAAATGGGTAGGTATTAACCAATGTTGCTGATATATAAGAAAGATGAGAAGATTTAAAGAGGAGGATTGTGAGTAGTAAAGAGAGCGGAGCAGAGAGTATTTGCTGTTAAATATAAAGGTAAATAAAGAGGCATCATTGAAAAAATGGCTTAATATTTAATATATTTATTAAGTGTGTTATGGGGATTGGCGATCTCCATATCGTCCATCCAATTGCTCAGTGGGCTCAACCCTGCGCAAACTCTTCCAGCGTATAGCAAGTATATCGCCAATTTTATAACAAGAAAGAAGGACATTATAGCCTTGAGTTTCAGGACACTGGAGCCCATGCAAAACAAAGTTGTTATAACCAATATGTTATAACCAATAGGCAAAAGCTAAAGTTGTCTATACTGTTTAGAAAAATCTAAGTGGTTTTTACGTTGTATCATCTAATTTCAATAGTCTCTAACAATAGCATATTGTGTGATACAAGTATAACGTGGCCCTGCAATTAAGGAAATGAGGTTCTGAGTAGAAAATAAAAAAAGGTAAAAGAGGCTGAAATCTTATAATAGTTAGATTGATAGTGCCATCAGCAACAACATTAAACATATATCACCTGTGTTATATGAGGATATATATAGAATTTTTAGAATCTGCAACAAGTAATTTCATGCATAAAATTCCTTTTATTGGTATAATATACAATTTCTTGTAACAGTATAAGAAAGGAGGGTCATACTAATATAGATACTAAAATAGATACTGCAAGATATCATAGGAAAAAACTTTTCTTTCTCATTGCAAACACTTTTGCAACCTATTCAATTCAAGACTAAATCTAGTTTGATAATCTCATAGAGGGGATTAGTCTGCGCCCATGTCTGGGAGCAGTTGGGCAAGCAAGGCAAGAGGAGCAGGCGGAAGGCCCGCGGCCTCTAACGTTCAAAAACGCCCCAGAGAATCTGGAGGAATAGAAAAATCTAAAAAAACTGGCGGTCACAATTTCCCCGGAGATACTCGTGTGGCAAGCACGATGCAACCAGTACATCAACACGCCACATTCCCAGCCACCTACATCGGTAAAATTTGGAGTCCATGTGTATCTGGACATCCAAAAAACAGCCCTATGGGAAAAATTTTTGAAGATGTATACAAAATTTTCCTGACTGCGGTGTACGTTGCACCTCACTCTATGTCATGCAGTTGGCTGGACCTAGGCTTCAAAAGCAAAATCGCAGCAGATGAGGCTGCAGCGGTGCGCATAGTGGTCGACCTCCCTGAAGGGCAACAGGTCATCGAAACTAAATGCACCAGATGGACAAAATCAAACCAAATTTTCCTCACGTTTGACTTTTGTCTACTACGGTAAAATGTGACACTTTGGAACAACACCTGAAAGATGGTCTCGCCATATATGATGAAATACAATCTTTCAAAATGCAACGTTTCACGCTGATGCCACACCTGTGCACCGAAAAGCTATCACAGTTCTGACCCCAACTGAGGAGATCGCGAAGGACCTAACCCAGATCCTGCACTCCACCTTTATTGACATCGCAGGGCATACCACCCACCCATTTTGGGTAACCGTGGACAGCGCGCCCCCCATTTGCACCCACTGTGACGCGTTCAGCCATAAGGCACATGCATGCCCCATCAAAGAGGGCGTCACATTCCAAGAGCACCCCTCGGCGGCCATGACCAGCGGAGAGGCGTACTACAAACCAACCACAAGCACCAAGGAGGCTTTCCCGTGGGGAGCACAAGGCTGCTACCTATTGGTAAAGCCCATCTCCCCACAGGAGCGGAAGAAGGCTAAGCAGGCCCATAGGGCCACAGCCAAGGAAACGGCCAAGGCCAACACCACCATCCCACACTCACAACGCCAGGAGGACATGGAGACCTTTGTGGTGGAAGCAACTTGGGAATCCATCACCCAATCAGATTGGGAGGCCCATGCCAAATGGGCCACTCAATCTGAGGATCTGATGGGAGATTTGATCTCACCCAATCATTGCACCCAAGCCCCAGTTGAAACTGACCTGGGACCTATATCAACCAAAAAAAAAATCTTGCCCCACTTGATGGTGCATTGAACTTATCCGCACCGCAAAAAATTCGTCTGACTTCAGGAAAACAAAAAGCGAAGGCCAAAGCCAATGCAACTCTTTCCGCAAAAATTAACAAAAACCCCAATAGCGTTGCTGCTAATACCCGCGCTGCTGTGAAAGCCCGTGGGGACCTGGAAGAGGCAGGTAGGCCTGGGGGCCCACCCCCTCACACCTAAGGTGCGAAGGGGGAAACCTTCACTCTAGGGACGCTGAATATCGCCGGACTCAAGGCCTCCCCATCCCAGGCTAGGAAACTGAGTTTTTTACAAAACAATTTACCTGTGGATATCCTGGCCATCCAGGAGTCCCACTGTCCATGAGGTTCTGAGGAAGCTTGGAAAACAATGCTCCTACCATCCCTATCCTTTTGGTTGAAGCACTGTGGGGTGCTAATTCAGAAAAACAATTTTTTCAAATTTACATCTTCAGAAACATTCCTAAATGGCCAAGTGCTCGTTGTCACCTTCTCATGGGCTGATGTTGCGCACACTATCATCAACATTTACGCCCCAAATGGTGCACATGAGCGTCAGGAATTTTTCTCATCAGTCAAATCCCTTCTGCTACCCCCGATTCCTTCCTAGTTGGTGACATGAACTGTTGGCTAACCTCACCAATGGACCGGTGGCCGCCCTCAACCCATGCCCCACAGGCTCACATACAACTACGCATTCTAAAAGCCACCCTTGGGTTAAGGGATGCGCTGCCATGACATGCCCCACTGCTCGAAAACATGACGCGTCCCCACGTCCATAATGGCCAATTAAGGTCCATGACCCGCATCGACCTTATTCTAGCACTGGCGAAATTCCAACCCCACATCTCCCACTTCAAAACAACAAAAATGGAATTCTCTGACCATCGACTTGTCTTGATAACATACCACTTACCCGTCACAGTTGCAAAGGCCCCACATTGGTGCAAAATCCGCCCCCCAAGCTCGCATTGCCAGGATTTTCCACGTGGGTGGAAGAGGCATCTTTGGCGGAATCATTTGTTGCACTATTTTGTGCGGACCCCATTTCCACATGGGCAACTTTCAAAGAAGACACCATCTGCCACTATCGCCATCTCTCCTCCAGATGCTCATGAGCCACATCAGCAGTTATATCGCGCGCGCTGGCAGAATTGGCCCACTTGGAGTCCAACATTCCAGCCACAGGATATAGCCCTGCATGGGGCCAGAAGTGGGCGGAGGCAGCCACCCACCTCAACGCACTCAAAAGACAACACAAACATCGGGTTTGTGTCCAATACAGGGCCACACGCATCACTAAAGGTGACAAGTGCACTGCATACTTCTTCAAAAAAAAAATTTGCACCATGCCAGAGCGTGGCCTGCACACAGGTGCGAAGATCGGATAATTCCATTGCAGACACACCAGCCAAAGTGGCAATTGAAATGCAGAGATATTACTCTGAGTTATACCGAGCAAACCAATTCAGCCAGCTGAAATGGCGGAATTTCTTGACTGAGCTCATATCCGCACCATTTTCCAATACCCGGAAATAATGAATTTAATTACTCCAAACGAATTATGGACAGCCATTTGCAGTGCACCAAACCAAAAATGCCCAGGCCCAGATGGCATTCCATATGAGTTTACAAATGGTATTATAAATATATATCCCCAATGCTGCTAGCCTCACTCAACCAAAGCCTGTTGGAAATGTGCCTCCTACCAGGAGGACATGAGGCCTTTACTGTCACACTCTTCAAGAAAGGGGATAGGCTTGATTTAGCCAACTGGCGCCCCATTTCTCTAACAAACACAGACACTAAAATTTTAACCAAAATCATGGCTAACCGTTTAGGGACTGTAGCATCTGCCACCAACTCCCCAGAACAATTCGGTTTCATCCCCAGAAGGTCGATTTGGGATAACGTGCACTCTGTGGCTAATGTGTGTCAGTCCACAGCCTCTGGGGCACTTGTATTCTTGGACCAACAAAAGGCCTATGATAGAGTAAACTGGGAATACCTTAGGGCCTGCCTTTATCAATTCCGCCTACCCCCCGCTTCATTAACTGGGTGATGCTGCTCACGGAATCTGCAACAATGGCAGTGCATGGCCCAGGCTTCCTAACGGAAGTAGTCCACCCCCAAAGGGGCCTGCAACAAGGGGACCCCCTCAGCCCACTCTTATACAACTTCAGCCTTGACCCACTACTGCGAAATGTGAATGCCCACCTCACTGGGGTCCATGTGCCAGGCCAAACCCCAGTCAAGATGTTGGCATTTGCAGATGATTGCGTGGTGGGGGTGTCTATTAACAAAGATGCACGTACGCTTGAAGCCCTCATCCAGGAATATTCCCGGGTAAGCAACGCGGCACTGAACGCCTCCAAAACCGAAATCATCCTCCTTGGTCAGTTTCAGAACTGCTGGGCCCCAGCAAGTAGTTCCCAACCTGGCCCATCTGCTCACCCACATCCACGCCTTACTAACTCAACACACACCGCTCCACTGGTGCTCCCCTTTGTGCCACGTCCTACCATAGGACTAGTACATCATCTGGGCGTGTGGATGGAGGCAGGTGGATATGCGTCAGCAGTAATGGAGGGCTGTATACTGGACAACGTGACAAAGCGAATAGCCTCTCTCAGAGCCCACCCTACTACCCTCACTGGCAGGGTTGTTCTTGCCAACTCTATGCTCCTATCCAAAGTCTGGTTCGGAGCCCACGCCATCCCCTTCTCCCTAAGCTTCTTCAAATCCCTGTATGCTTTGCTGCAAGTATGGCTTTGGTCAGGCCGCCCTCCACCAGTATGGCTAGAGGTCATGTTCGGCCCTCATCATAAAAGGTGGCATGGGCCTGCTTGACTTCAAAGCTCATGCTGCCAAGATCCTGGGCACCTGGATCGCGGCCATCACCGCTCCTACACTCCCATCCCAACACTGGTCCCGCGTGGCCCACTCCAACTTCTCCTGAGCCTTGGGCCTCAACAATCCTTTAAACCCCCACTCCCTGATGAGATACCTCGCATCACACACATCGGCCACAGGTCCTCACGGGACTAAAACCCACTACAAACGAATCCTACTCTCCATGCGAAGCGCAGAGTGGAGAATTTGTATTAGTGGACATACAACCCGAAGAGGCCGCCCCTCTCCTCAGTTCACACAAGAGGTACAGGGGCTACCCATCCATGATGGCGTAATCTCCATACGGCCCCATGTCCTATCCAGGGTGGACTACCTGGACATGATGGACATCCCTTATTCCACTGAGACCCAAAAGACTATCTGGAAATACGCACACCATCCTCTGTTGCAGCCTCAAGTCCGCTCCCATGTGTGGCGCTGCCTGAGGTGGGTGTATCGTACAGCTGAGCGCTCTAACGCTTTACACTCATCCTGTGTCGTGTGTGGCCAGTATGGAACGCTGTTCCACCGCCTGGAGAAGTGCCCCACCTCTAAAGTGATATGGCGCGAAGTCCAACGTCTGCTAGGCCAGGATCAAATGCATCCCTTCAGTCTGTCAAGAGATATGTTTGCTTCATCAATGGCCTCCCCCTCCCACCCTCCCTCCATGCTCTGGTGGTTGCAATCGCCATGTGGACTATCCACACGATTGTCTTGGATGCCATCGCTGGCTCCATCCCCACCCTCCCTGAAGCTGTCCACAGATTCCGGTCTCATTTGGTGGACCACTTTCAAGCGTGGATGTTTGGATATCTCCCACCGCGTCGCTGACAGCTGGTCTCCTCCTGGTTCCCAGTCTGGTTCATCAAATCAGACCCCTTCCTCCACACGTGCTTAATAGTGGCTACGGCCCCTTCACACGTTCCCTCCCCCTCCCCATAAGTGGCGTTCCCGCTGGCAACAAGAGATAGCATCGCTTCTCTGGGGTGCCTCCCCTAGTACTAAGTTTTGTCTCGTCTGAGTCATATTCAGAAGTGTCCATCCCATGGTCGGCCTTCCCCACAATAAATTTAAATTTAAAAAGATATCATAGGAAAAATTGGAAAACATCTTTTCTACCTCTTAAGTTGCTAAAATTAAGGCTTTCTTGCTGATCGTTTCCAGAAGTTAACTGCAAAGGTTCAATCATGTGCACAATTTGCGTTGCCTGATAGTAATATAGATATATGGGCAATAATAGTATGAAGACTATTATCGTAGCTGAATAAATAAACCTGGTTAATTGGTTGTCCACGGCTAAACTTGGAATGATCCACGAAATACTGATTATATATACAATTAGGAACTTCTTACCTAACTCAGAAGAACTTAATCCACTCTCAAATTTAGAGGTTCCTGGACTTTTTTGTTATGCTGAATCAGCGGAGATCTTCTGTAAAGGTCTTCTTCTATTCTAAGGATATCTGATTCTTAACCTTTATCACACAAAAGAGTCAACGATTATTGTACTACAAAAATAATAAACTGAAGATTAATATAACTTATTAATACTACACAATCTGCTTTACAATTACAGCAAATCTAGGTAATTTAAAGGGGAATTCAGATCCCAACTATTAAGTTGGCGCCTCAGTAAGGAAACGGCGCTGTTGCCATTGAATTTCTCTTTCAAGTCTTTTTTGGTAATGGTTTTCTCTATTAGGCTAAGGATTCCTCTGTTGGATATCCCAGAGACCTGAAAACTAAAAAAGGCCATAAAACATGTACCTACCATTTTCACTCAATCACAGCAAATCAACCACATTTGGCTAGTGACCTGCTCAGGAATAGAGACTCTTTGCCCATTATAGCAGGTTGCAAACAAACTGATTAATTTGCTAGTTGCAGGTGGCATCACTCGCTTCACAACTCCTACATAAATTTCTAATCAGTCAATGATGAAACCTGGCTGATACCAATCAGTACATCTAATAATTATCAATGATCAACTATCAGATGCCTTGATTTTGTTGGCAACTCTGCCTGATGAGATCTTAGGCATTTGCACAGATTGATCCTGACAGATCTGAATTTGGCAAATTAACCAAAAATCCGCTGACACTTCTAGACCAAAAACTTGAAATCAACTGATATCTGATTCATTTTCTAGTGGGACTTATCCCCTATCAAACCAGCAGATAACTTAGGAAGCTGGAAAATGGGCAAAAATCCCAACACATCCCTTTTCTTACCTAGATTATCAATGAAAGTAAGATCAGGACAGGAGAATGCTGCCTCAGGGCTGAATACTTCTAAGTTCTCAGCGGAGCACATCCCTTTCCACAGTCAACGCTGCTTATGACAACCTTTGGCCTGCAGTTCTCTTCCTTTCTTCCTTGCTGCCACCCCCTCAGAGCACGGTTCTCATGACCCACTGCCATGTTGGGCTAGTCAGTTTGTTTGTGCTGATGATAGTCTCAGAAAGCCAGTTTTCCCCAGTCATGGTTATACAACCCTTTGTCATTTTCAGGATCTTGGTTCAGAGTCCTTGATTCCTTGATCTTTTTCCTCATCCTTGGCAGGAGGTTACTACCATCAATGTCTTTCTTGCAGCAAAAATAAGAATGATTAATTATATTTGTTCTTGTTAATATTTCTCTTAATTTTTACTCATATCATCCTTGATTTTTTTTCTTTATTTTTGAAGATCTTATTTTATAAATTAGAAGTTAGTTTGTGCCAAAATTAGAATAAATTAGAGCTTAATCTACACTGAAGTGCATAATGTCGACCATTATATAAAATTTGACATCCTCTGGCTTGTCCAGCTCATATGTTGAATTTGTCTAACTCCCGGTATCAGCAATATCTGTACAATCTTTCTGCTGAAGATGCCAGCCTCTTCCAATTGATGAGTCATACTGCTCAAATAAATCTCTCTTATGGTCCCCCAGGACCCATACTCTAAGTCACTCACATGTAGGTAGTCCTTCCACTGGACTACCAGAAATGGTATCCAATCCCAATGAAACCAGAGTAGCTATCATCTTGAATAAATAGCGGCCAATTCTCCATCTTCCATCAGTTCCCATGTTGGATTTTGACACTTTACTATATTCAGCTCCATTCACTGATAAACCTATAATATCATTGAGCCTACTGAAATCAATGCCATCCATTATAAATCAGTCGTTTTGTGCCAGCTCTAATTTGCTTCCAGAGTTCCTTTTTGGCTTGGCCAATATTATAAGCCAGTGGTACTTTCATTTAAATTAACTATCAGGAATTGAGAACACTTCAAGATCCCATATACAGATTTAAGAAGCAGGGTAAATGAGGCACTTACTGAGGCTCTGAACACCTCTAACCTCTCAAACATCTTAGATCAAGATGTTGCAGCCTACGCTCTTTGTTTAGTGGGCCAAGTCCTTCATATTTGGGCCATAAAGCTTCCATCCTCCCCTGACTTCCATTGTTATTTCTGTTTTCAATTTCAGGAAGCTTGCAGCTGTCGCCTTCAGGATGCCCTTTTCTTGTTTTGACTACTTGATCTCTGGCACTTCACATCAATACCTCCCCTAATGTGTAAGTTCAGGGGATCATCCCCTTTGCATGAATTGGGCGATTTTCTCAATTTCAAATAAGAAGGGTCTTAAGAGGTTGGCTGTACCACTCATCACCCAGGGCGATCTCGCCCAAGTGGTAGACAAGTGCTAGGTAACAGCTCTCCCTTTGAAGATTCCTCCCCCAATTCCTGAGTGTGCCTCCACTGAACTAGTTCGCCAAATTTAGGAAATCTGCACTGAAATCATAGTTAACTGTCTTCCTCACAAGTGGGAGGGACTTTATAAAACTAATGGTGCTGAATCTTCAGAATCTAAGCCGTGATGTTTGAAATCAATGGGAATAAAGCCCAAAGGGTGAGAAACTAATAGTCAAAAAGGGAAAAGTATCGAATTCTTGGTTGAAATTGCCAATGCTATTGAGCCATTGAGCAGTATGATTGCTGATGCCAAACTCCCCTCAAATTGTTGGGGACAATCCCCAATGAGGGGGTTGTCACCACTGGGGACTGACGCTGATAGTTTTAAACCTCCATTTCAAGAATTGGGATTGGTGTTTAGTGTAACCCATTTTTCCAAACGAATGCCTCAGCAACTGGTAATATCAGATTGGCCATCCTAAACCTGTTTTCGACCTGTTGGGACCTCCCCTATGTGGGGTGTCCCTGGGGGATTCCTGTTGCCCATTGGGTCAGATGCTGTCACTCTAACTGATATAAATGTAGTAGAGCCTCAGGTCAGGCGTTCATGGACAAACTGATAGTGACTAGGCCTGCTGCTGAATCCTTCAATGTCAGTTCAGATTAGTATCATTTCCCCACCCTCAAAAAATCACCATTTTTGTCAAATTTGAGGGCCCCAATCCCTGCTTTGAAAAGCTGACTCTAATCAAACACTATAATCAGTCACGTCACACTGAGGAGATTGTTGGTCTATTTTAAACCTTTACTTTCAAATAAAATTCCCAACAGTACCCAAATTTTTTCTACTTTACTCCAATTCTTCTTGCTGAAGTCCTGATGGCACTAACTTGATGGCCCGTCAGCCCTATACTAGACGGGATATACCAGTTTTGATGATTACAATTGCTCCCACCATAGTCAACTGGATCCATCATGTAAGAAATTTCTGGGAATTTAATCTCGTTATTGAAGCTATCCGCTATCAGGATAGTGGAATCCTGTGGCCTCACATATCTCACCTTCAAGCAAGGATCCACTCCCTTGTCTCTGCTTTAGTAATGAACCATTCCACTGGAGATCCTGAAGCAGTTAATCCAGTAGTGCAACCACCTGCAGCAAGGCTCTCAGGGTCTGAGGTTGTATCTGTTTGGTTCATCGCCAGGTTCTTTTTCACGCTCATCTCACATCAATGAGTCGTTGTCTCCTAATTTCCTGCACCATACAATGTCATTCAGCGGCAATGCCACTGACATTCTGGCTTGCTTTTTGGGTGCTTACACATCCTGACTGTCAGGCCGGTCTAAACTTCTTATGCCGTTTTATTGACATAATGGCTCTGATTAGAGGCATGATTTGGAAACCTCCTCCTAGTATCCCTTGCTCTATGCTGGCCCATATGTCCAACGTTCTTGATAAAGCCTGACAGCAATCACTCAAAACTAATTCTCCAGCTCCCGTGCTATATTTGAATTATTTGGGGTTATTTGATGACTGCCTCTTCCTTTTCTGCTGTTTTTCTCCCTGATCTGGAGTATTGCATTTGCTAGTAATGACATTTCAATTTCTCTTCCTCTGGTCATGTTCTCTTAAGGGTCAGCTTCTGCCCAAAGAACTTGGCTTTGGTTGATTCAAACCCTAGCTAGTGTTTTATCTTAAATAGATTTTGATGACTTGTTCTCTCCTACTTTCATACATCCTCCCTCCCTCAAGAGGTGACATAGGCAGAATCATCCCCATGTCAAGATAACAAATAGAAAAATTATAAATTTATGCGCTATTTTATGTTTTTTACTTCTTTTTTCATATTTTATGAATTTTTTATTTTATTTTTCTCATTCTTTTTATGGGAATGACTTTTATTCAGTTCAGTGATCCATCTTTTCTTTATTCCCCCAAACTGATTCCTATGTATACTCTGACCTACACTTTTTTGTGGTTCAGAGGTCATATTTTCTAAGACATATTTATTTAATTTTGGTTCAGTGGTCCTTTTTTAGTACTTAACAAAAAAATTTCAGGACACAACCATATTAATGGTTCAGAAGTCATTCAGAAAATTTTTTTATTTCTTTTCTTGGATCCACTGCTTTAAGTATTTTTATGGACCCAGTTCGCTATTCTCCCATCAGCAAGGTTCTTGATGAAATATGCGTCCGTTGCCATCTTGGCAATAATCTCTAACAGACTTGACCACAGCACATCTAGTTTGTTTCTTCTCCTAAAGCCTTGCATATTGCAATAGGATAACCTATTGAATATATAGTATCTTTGTAATGCCAGTCAGTTCTTATTGTACATCATCTTGTCCTTAATCTTTCTCTTCATGGTCATATTGAATGCTTGTGATTGCATTTTGATCAGTATGTTTGATAGTCGGAGTAGGTACTGCTCTGCACTCATTTACAGTGTTGGTACAACTGTTGAATATAAATTTGGTAGTAACGCAGCCTTTCTTCCGCACAACAATTTAAATGGCATTTTTCCTGTCATTGTATGCTAGCTGATGTTGTAGGCAAAGGTTACTAAAATAAGTTAAGTTCCCCATGCAGAAGTTTTTCTGGATACCAATTTCCATAGTGTTGAGGCAGCGTTCTTTTTACTCGTTCTACTAGTCCATTAACTTTCAGATGGTAGGGGACTGAACAAAGCCTCTGATCCCCATTATTTTTATTTAGCTTCAGGATCACATTGGATGTGGAATTTTTTCCATGGTCACTCAACAAGACTTGCAGGCATCTGTGGCAATGAATGACTTGTTCCAGGATAAATTGTGCAGTTTTTATAGTGTCCACTTTTGACAGTGCCTTTTTCTTTATCCATCTTGTCAGATGGTCAATGCAACTATGATATACTTGACTCCTTCAGCGCTCACATTCAGAGGTCCTATTATGTCAATGGACACCGTATGCCAGGCAACTACTGGGTTGATAAGTTGATATCTGGTGGTGCTTTCGTGTGATTTATTCAACTTGAATTCCACGCAGCACGCCAGATAATTGGTCACATTATAGTTGATAGACTCCCAGTAATTATACTGGTGAATGTGGTTGGTTGTCTTCCTCAGGCTTACATGCTTGACAACCTTATGTTCGGATTGAACTATTGCCACTAGTTCTGACAGTTTTGGTAATAATAAATGCTTCCCATCAATCATCTTTAATAATTATCCATTCTGGTTCTCAGTGTTTTCTATCGCTTTTTGAAGCACACCTTGGATTTCTCAGGGCTCGTTCCCAATCTCTCCATCAACCATCCTCTGGAATAGTTCATCAGCCTGATGGTGTACCACTTGGACCATTGGTAACCTTAATAAACCATCCACGTTTTGATGGGAAGTTTCTGCTTAGTAGATGATTTTAAAATCATAAGCTTTAATCTTCAGTGCCCATCAGTCCAGAAGTCCTTCTAGTTTTTCATATTACGCAGCCAGCGCAGGGAGGGGTGGTCTGTCACCACTTTAAAGGCATACTGTGGATATACACCTGTTACTGCTTACAGGCGTAAATCACCATGATACATTACGCTCAGTGACACTGTAGTTCCGTTCTGTTTTTGTAACGTCCAGCTCACATAAGCTATCAGATGCTCTTCCCCAAGTTCATCAACTTGACTCAGGATAGTGCCACTTGCCATCAATGAAGCATTGGTCTGTATAATAAATTCTCAATTGGAATTTGGATATTTCAAAACTGGAGATTCTTTAAGGTACCAGCGTAACTTATCAAACAAACCTTGAGCCTCTTCATTCCATAAGAATCCCTACTTCAGATCCTATGGCAAATGGAAAAGGGATTTGGTAATTTTCGCAAAATCCTGATTGAACCTCAATATTATCCAACCATTCCATGGACACTTGGATATCTTGGAAACTCCTCTGGATAGCCATCCACTCTATGGCTTCAATCTTCAGTGTTTGCAGCTGCAGCCCGCTGGAGTTAATGACAAACCCCATAAATTTCAACTCTTTTTTGAAGAAGTGGCACTTGCTCAGCTTGATCTTCAGACTGGCCGCGGATATTCTCTTAAAAATTTCTTCTAAATGGAGTAAATTGTCAGTAAAAGTTCTACTAAACACATTTATATTGTCCAAGTACACCAGGATTCAGGACAACTTTAAATCATTCAATATGGCGCACATGGCTCTTTGGAACGTTGCAGGGCCATTACAAAGATCTTGGAGTATCTGAGTCAGTTAGTACAGCCCCTGCACAGTTATGATTGCGCATTTCTCTGGGTCTTCAGCTGGAAAAATTGATTTGCCAATATCCTGAGACTATATCCATTGAAGAAAAGTACTTTGCTTCTCCCAGGCAGTATAATGCATCATTGATTTATGGTAATGAATAAAAATCCTTCTTTTTTTGTTCAGCTTCTGATAACTGATCACCACCTGATTATGCCCCTCTTATTGACAATCAAGATAGGGCTTGCTCAGGGGGCTCACCAACAGAACTAGGAGCCTGTGCTCCACTAGCTTGCTAGTTCTCTTCAACTCTCGCCTCAGCTGCTTTCAACCGTTTGATTGGTCTTATCCATATCATTAAATTTCCCCAGTGTCTACTTTATAGATTGAGTTCTTTGAAAATCACAACTCATGATCATCCTGTGCAAAAAATCCTAATACTTTTCAAATATATTAAGCACCTCCTCCTGCTGTCTTTTCATCAGATCAGCGAGTTACTCTCAGTAGACCAGCAAATTGATATTCTCAGCAACCTCTGCCAGCTCTCTCATCTTGGTAAGGGTCCCAAAAATATGGAGTTTAATTAATTATTCCGTTCAAAAAGATGGTTGAATGTGATGATTTGATTTTTCTCAATCTTCATTGGTTTTCCGCTTAAATTAGCTAGGAGAACATGGATTTTTCTATGGCACAGCATAACTATTCAAGGCGCCAACCATACTCTACTCTGGACTTCTTTCATGGACTACTGACCTTACCGTACAATTGCTCAGGTATTTTCAAAAGTCAATCCTGTATCAACTATAATCTGAGATCCCAATGGTATGGCTTTTGACGTCTTTGTTGTAACAGAATTCCCCAATTTTCCATATATTGCAATTCCAATATGACTGGATGATAAACCCTAAGTCATTATGGCGGTATGGATGGAATCTGCCAAGTTTGATATGAGTTATAGAAATTTGAGCCCCTTGAGATGAGGTGATACTGGGTTTTTGGGAAATTGCCTCAAAGTAGGCGATTGTGAAATTAACAAATGAAGAATTGATGGAACCAATGAGATATGGCGAATTAAATTACTAAGCCATGGAAGCAGTAGCATCTGAAGTCACTACAATATAGGCGAGATGAGATGATTAAGAGAGGTTGGTTGTTAGTAGTTTAGAGTAAGCGGAAAAAGCAAGAATCCGCTGTATTAAGTATATTAAATAAAAGAGAATTGTGGGAGCGAGTAACCATATTTATTTAGAAGTTTATTCTGTTGTTTTGAGGACAACAATCATCATATTGTTGGTCCTAATCGCTCAGTAGGTCGAACCCTGTGCAAAATCTGTTGGTGTATCTCTTAAATACCGCTGATTTTATAACAGTGGTGCTCACTACAGGGGGCCCATTGATCAATTAAAAATGATAAAAACTCAGTTGCCTGATATATTGTATTCATGCTGTTTCAAAAAATATTCTACCCAACACTCTGGGTCAGTTGCCTATATGGAGCTGAAACTGGCGTTGGACGCTGTGCTTAAAAAAACAAGATGAGCTGCTCCAGAAGGTTTGCTGCAGTATGCTTCCTCCATTGGATTTGTGAAGGGAATACTTATGGGTTCTTTAAGCGCTTTGAAATTGCAACAGAAGGAGTCTCAGATCGATGGAGAGAAAAACTGTTGATTTCTTCTTTGGATGTCAGAAGTGCTGATCAAGTTGTCTGTTACTTTTCAGGCAGTTCCATTACATACCAAGAAGTCAAAGAGACGGTGCTGCAGTTGTTCAGCGGAACTGCAAAAATGTCATATAAGAAGGCTGAATTTTTGACCATCAGGTTTCAGTGGAATGAGACCCTCACCGCGTTTGCTGAGCAATTTATGGCGGAAGCTCATGTGCTAATTGGGGCCAGAATTTTATCTGAATCTGATGTGTGTATTGTGATGACTTCTGCTGTGAAGCCATACTGTGCGTTACATAACGTTATGACCCCATTGTTGATGAAGATGTACCTTTGCTTTAAACTGTTCAGTTTTTGCGCTGTATATCAGCCAAATTCCTCCACCTAATACTGATCAGAATCCTCTTGCTATAACTGCCAAATCATCTTGCTTGGGGAACTTTATTAGTCCAGTTCAGATTTCACTAAGTTATCCTCAGCAATTAAACATCCACCCCATACTTGCTTATCATCTCCAGCCCAACTATCGCCCTAAACCTGGTTATGCTGATCACTTTCAGCCCAACTCTCATTGGAGTTTGTTTCACAGTAATCAGGGACATGGGCCCTGTAGGGTCAGCTGTTTCAAAGGCAGTCAACAGGGGGATCTGGCATGATGGTGCCCTAATCAACTGGTCTCTTGTGTACAGCCAAAACAGTACAGCCAGGGAAAAGTCAGAGAAGAGTAGAGAAGGGACTCTCTATCTCCGCTATGCCAAACCTAAACATCCCACCTGAATCCAAAATAGAATACACAGCGGAAGTTCCCTTGCTCAATGAGTCAGTTTTATATCAGCAGCCAGTTGGGGGGTGAATGTTTTGACACGAGTGCAGTCTGCGGCTATGGCGGAAGAAGGATCTCTGATGCAGGTTGAGCCATACGCTTGCCAAATGCTCAACCAAGTTTCCCCTGAAAAGTTAGACCCCTCCTCAAATGCACCTTTCTTGCAAGCAGTAAGCGTCGCCCTTTTGGTCAAAACTATTATAAAACAATACCCCAGAATTGGTGAGGTGATTGCATGTTTTCTTGGAAACTGGGACTCCTTCAATGCCCATGTTAAAACAGTTGAGACGCATCTTACTCCAAATGTACTTACTGTGACCTGGTTGTAGCTAAGACCTGAGTCCGTGCCATCATAGATACTGGCGCCCCTGTCAACGTAGTCTCCACAAAGCTAGTGGACAAATTGACATTAAAACTGGATGTGGAACACTGGATGGTATACTGTACTGCTGGAGTGGAAAATACGGTCTCTGAGGGAGCATACAGTGCGCTTCCGCTGCAGTTTGGTTCTATTGTTGTGGTAGCTCGAGCTATAGTGTTATCAAATAGCAATTATGATCTGTTAATTGGAACTGTCTTCTTGTGACACTATGGGTCTGTCATTGATATGACAGGCGAGACTTTTGAGATATTGGGTAAGAGAATCCCAATTTACTTCACCTCTAGCAGAGTGCCAAATGATCAGGTGCATATGGGGAATATCAATCTGGCTTATAGCAACGGAGTGATCCCTGTGCGTTACCATCAATTGAAGGGCAAAACTCAAGCCCTTCCTCAACAGGTTTATGAATATCAAGGGCTGCCGCTCAGAGCTGCTGGACCTATATTTATTCCATCTAGGCATCAAGTTATAGTGAACAATGACTTGGTGATTGAAATTCCAGACGGAACTATGGGGAAGTTATTGGCCCATATCAGCAATCACGGTTTGAGCCCCACGTGGCCCCAGGCATTATATTACTAGGGCAAGGGGAGATAAAAGTTATACTTGCAAATCTACAAACAGTACCATTGAAAATCTGCCACCACCAAAAAGTGGCATATTTACACTTAATTCTCATTGAGGAAGTTCTTTCAGTTCATAATTTGGGTTGCTGGAGGAATTTGGTATGCCTTACAAACCACAGCTCAATGTAATGGCAGTTGTATCATGCGACGAATTAATGGGGCTGTCAGAACCACAGAAGGATAGGGAAATTGCTTTATTTCAAAAATATAAATAGATTTTTGCTGTCATTGAACACAATTTAGGATGCGCGCAGGTGGTGGTTAATAGTCTGGACAATGGAGATCATCCTCCCATCAGGTCAAGGCTGATTTGCTGATCAAGGGTAGTGGAAGAAGTAGTAACCGAGGATATTGACAAGCTATTATCTCAAGGGATGCTTGAACCATCCAAGAGTCTGTGGGCTTCACCCATTCTGATTGTAAAAAGAAGGATGACACCAACCGCGTAGTAATAGACTACCAAAAGCTCAACAGCATCACCAAAAAGGACTCCTATCCCTTACCATGGATTAATGACGCTTTGTATTGGCTAAGGGGAGCTTGGTTCTTCTCAGCTATGGACCTGATCTCAGGCTACTGGCAAATCAAGTTGCACCGGCAGAGCAGGAAAAGTGCGCTGTAATCACATCCAAAGGTCTTTTCCAACCAACCTAGATGCCACAAGGGCTGTGTAATGCCCCAGCTACATTTCAATGGGCGATGGATACTATTCTTGGGGACCTAAAACTGTCGTGTGTCCTTGTATACCTTGACAACATTAAAGTTTTCTCTTAAACCTTCTCTGAACACCTCGACCATTTAGAAGCTGTATTTCGCTGTCTTGCTGAGGCCAACATCAAGATCAAACCCCAGAAATGTCACTTCTTTAAGAACCAGCTAGAGTACCTGGGGTTCGTGGTTGATGCCACAGGGCTGAGACCTCAACCAGCCAAGGTGGAAGCTATATACAAAATGACTCCACCTAATAGCAAGTGGGATATACAGGTCTTTTTGGGAATGGTCAGATAACACCGGCGCTTCATCCCTAACTTTAGCTGTATTGGGGGCCCAATCTTTAAGTTATTAAGAAAGGACACTACGTTTGAATGGGTGGAACGTCAGCAACGCACTTTTAATACACTTTGAATGGAATTGACCAGTGCGCCAGTGTTATGCTATCCCAATTTAAAAAAAGAGTTCATTGTTCAGACAGACGCATCCCTTTCCGCTGTAGGGGCAGTCTTATCCCAAAAAGATGAGGAAGGAGAAGAGCACCCCGTAGCATACTGTAGTCATAGTTTAAACAGCCATGAGTGCAATTATACCGTGACTGAGCGGGAGTGCTTGGCAGTGATCTACGCCTATAAGCAATTTTGGGTGTATTTGTATGGAGTGAAATTCAAAGTTGTAACGGATCATGCCTCATTACGCTGGTTACAGAAATTTTAGAGATCCTGTAGAGCGTCTGGCCCAATGGGCACTTAAACTTCAGGCATACAATTTTGAAATTCTTCACTGACCTGGAGCAAAACACCAAATTGCCGATTGTTTATCAAGATTATCCACAATTGCAGTTATGGCAGATCTTAGTGATATAATGTTTGATAAGATGCTTAGCAGCAAGTATGACGATGAACCACCTCCAGTCATCAAGTTATTGGATGGGATAAGGTCCAATACATTCCAGAAAAATGGGGAATTATATAAGCGGATAGGGGACACTACCATGAATATCCCAAGACCTTCCGCCCGCCCAGCTGTTGTCATGAGTGCACACAAGGCCGTTGGGCACGGTAGCATGCACAAGACGTTAGATTTATTGCGGCCTCAGTATTACTGGGAGAGCATGAACTTTAATGTGCTTGACATTATCTCTTCCTGTCACCAGTGTCAAGTGGAAAGGCCGTTCCACCAGAAGACCTCATACCAGTTAATGAAGCCACACTTCCCTTAGCATACAGTTTCCCTAGATATTGTCAGCCCTCTGCTAACGGGAGCTAATTGGTCCAAGTACATTTTGGTGGCAATTGACCACTTAACCTGGTGGGTTGAAGCCAGGGTGATATGAGACTTAGGGGCAGTCATAGTGGCCAAATTCATAATGGAATGCATTATTCAGCGGCATGGCTGCCCTCAGTTCCTCCTTACTGATAATGGAACTAACTTCACTTCTCACATTCTTCCAAAGCTTAATGAGGTAATGGCCATCCGAGGGGTTTTGACAACCCCATACCACCCCAAATCTAATGGAATGGTGAATCGGGTCAATGGGACTTTAGTGGACATACTTCATAAATTAGTAGCAGATTGACCCTTGGATTGGAGCTTCCTTTTGTCCACCGCTGTCTTTGCTTATAATATTAATCATTATTCAGCCACAGGGAAGAGTCCCTTTCAATTACTATATGGCTGACACCCTGCCCTCCTGGCGCTGCTATACTCCTGTGTAGAAGATACTGGTGTAATGGATCCCAACGTTATTTGATGACTCTAGCTGACACCTTAATCAAAATTGTAAACTGAAGCATACTCGTTCAGTTTACGCAAGAAGATTAAGACTCAAGCGCTGATCAGGCATGGTGTAGTGGGTTAGCCCAGTTCAAAGACGGGGACATGGTCTTATTTAACAATCAACACAGTTTTGGGTAGAAACACAAGTTGGCCAGTATCTGGATTGGGTCATTCAAAGTTATTGAGAAGACCAGGGTGGATGCATAAACTATCAAGGACCCTGCTAGCGGTCAGATCATCAACCAAGTGCATGCAAAGTTCCTCCAGGCATATAAGCAATAGGAGCCTTATCATCCAGTCAAGGAGGGGGTAATGTTAAGATTCCAATATGACTGGACAATAAGCCCTAAGTCATTATGGCAGAATGGATGGAATCCGCCGAGTTTGATATGAGTTATAGAAATTCAAGCGCCTCAAAAGGAGGCAATACTGGGTTTTTGGGAAATTGCCTCAAAGTAGCCGATTGTGAAATTAACAAATGAAGAATTTACAGAGCCAATGAGATATGGATAATTAACTTACTAAGCCATGGAAGTGGTAGCATCTGAAGTCGCTACAATATAGGTGAGACAAGATGATTAAGAGAGGTCAGATGTTAGTAGTTTAGTGTAAGCGGAAAGAGCAAGAATCCACTGTATCAAGTATATTAAAATAAAAGAGAATTGTGGGAGCAAGTGCTCCGTATTTATTTGAAAGTTTATTCTGTTGTTTTGATGTCAATGATCATCATATCATTGGTCCTAATTGCTCAGTGTGTCAAACCCTGTGAAAAATCTATTGGTGTATCTCTTGAATACCACCAATTTTATAACAGCATAATTTCCGTCAGCATTTCTCTCCACTTTCATCCAACAAGTGGTAGCAGATTGGGATAATACCATTTTTATAGACCAAATTGATAAAGTTGTTCCTCTTGGTAAGCAGAGTTTCCCATTCCGCTGATAGACCAGAGACAGCGTTTGACCCAATATGGTCAGCATATTGTCTTCAAAGTTGCATTTAACTCTGTAATTCATAAAAAACTCAGTCCCAATTAGAATGTTATAGTTTTGGTTGGCCAAAACTATAGCTGGGTCAGATACACCAAGGATCCAATTCTTATTGGCAATTGGTTATACGCTCCACAGAAGATGGTAGTATCAGGCCTGGCAGTTCCATATTCTTTCCTATACTAAATTGGGAAAAATTTTATTTTCTCCACTAACTTGGTTGAGACAATAGTGATTGGCGCCCTGATGTTAATAATTGCTTGCACCCATAATCAATTGACGATTATGTCAATAAACATACACTCATATTATTGTAAAATAGTGTTTACTGAGTGTATAGTGGCGTTATTTACTGAATTGAGGTGCGAATTATCTACGCTGATAAATCAGGAAAAGATTTCTTGGTTGCGCCTAAGAGAATTGACAGGTTTGCTTCAGTTAATTTGACCTCAGCCAGATTTTCCAGATTCTCAGCAGATCATATCTTGTCCACTAATTGACATGCATATTGGCAATCAACCTCTCTAATTATTTCAGGGTCAATACCCTTTGCTCTGGCTCTGGTTATATCATTAACATCTTGGTTAACCACTTGATAAAGTTGGTATGGCACATTATCATTGACAAACAGATCACCAATGACAATGTCTTCATTTATGATATTGGGAGAAATGGGTTTAACCGCAGCTCTAGACTGTTCCACATCTAGGCCATGGGCCCTTTATTAACTCTCATGTGGGTTTCTCTTCCTTAGCCTGCATCACACCAATTTACTCATTAGGCTCCTTGCTGAAGCACTGGGCAGTAAAGTAGCCCTTCCCCCCACACTGGTGACAGCGCATATTGCTCTTGTCTGTCCCTTTGAACCATCAGGTTTATTTCACAGACTGCTTGATTGGATGATTCCTTAGCATTTTCAACAAATTTGGTGGTATTTGGATTTCTGACCGGGCTATGCTTGTAGCTTCAATTAGGGCCCTTGAATGTGGCGCCTAACATCTTCAAGTGATCCACCATTTGCAAGGTAGTTCTTTTGGACCAGAATAGAAGACATCATTTGATGCAAATTGTGATAAGGCCAAAGATCCAAATGTAATATGATTTATGTGTAATAATTGATCTATACTTTTACTCAAATTAAAAGTTTTGTTCTTGATATAATAAGTCAGCAAAATTCGCTAAGGTTTCATCTTTCAGAAATTGGATCCCCATGAACTCTTGCTTGCATTTAGACATATGTAAGTGACTTTCAAATTCTTCATAATTGCAGCCTTGGCCTCAGAATAAGACCAGATGTTTCTCTAAAGATGAGGCAACACCAAGTTTTGGCAGTCGGTATACAAGCAGTTCATGACTGGAAAGGCTTTTGTCTATCACCATACCCAAACATAGTTATTTCATACTGGTGGAAGAACGCAGGAGCGTTATCCTGATGAAAAATGGGTAGTTTTGTGGCTTTAAAATTCTCTGAATTTTCTCTGGCTGCCACTCACAGCTTTGCAATCTGACTTACAAGTGGAGTAATATCAGGGTTATTTCAAAATGGTAGTGAATGCAGTCAGCATATTTCTGGGAGTTGCCAACTTCCCAACTGGAGTTCTTGGAGTATTATTTTAGCGTTGCTCACTGTATAGGGTTAACATTCACATTTATAATTCTTTGGCTTGTCAACTTGTTTCACTAAACGTTCCATGTCTGATCTGAGTGGATGCAATCAAACACAATCCACATCATGTTCCATTTTCAGAAAAAACTCATCTGATCAGCTCTCCTTTTCTTTTTCAGGGACGTTATTTATCTAAGTAGATCAATGCTAAAGTTTTAATTTCTTAAGATATTTCCTCTTTCTTAGTGACTCTCTCTTACAGAGCAGCAAATTTTCTATATCAGCTGAATTTAATGTGTTCTTATTGACAGTTGCCAATTCTGTCCATAGCTCCCTTAATTTGTCCTTATATGACATTGTGGATTGGCTTATCATATTCAACTACCCCCTGTAGTGAGCACCAATTGCTAAAATCTGGCTTTCTTGTTGATTTTTCCAGAAGTCTTTTACACAGGTTCAATTATGTTCACAATTCACGTTGCTTGATATCAATATAGATATATGGGCTATAATAGTATGAAGACTATTATCTGTAGATGAAGAAATACCCTGGTTATTTGGTAGTCCAATGCTAAACTTAGAATGATCCACAAATTACTGATTATATTTATGATATTGACTTCTTACCTATCCTGGCTAAACTTTTCCACTCTCAGATTCAGAGGTTCCTAGCCTTAGTTCCTGTTACACTGAATCAATGGAAACTTGCTATAGAGATATGCTTCTCTAAGATATCTGATCCTTACTCTTTATCACATAAAAGAGTCAATAATTATTGTACTACAACATTAATAGACTGAAGATAAGTATAATTTATTACTACTACACAATCTGCTTTACAATTACAACAAACTAGGGAATTTATAAGGAATTCAGTGCCCAACTACTTGGCATCTCAGTAAGGAAGCAGCAGCTGTTGCCATTGAATTTCCCTTTAAAGTCTCTTCTAACAATAGTCTTTTCTATAAGGCTAAGGATTCCTGTCAGAAATCCCAGAGGCCTGAAAATGGAAAGAGCCAGAAAAATGTCCCTACTGCTTCCTCTTAATCACAACAAACCAACCACATTTGGCTAGTGACATTCTTAGGTAATGGGACTCTTTGCCTATAATAGCAGGTCACAAACCAACTGATTGATTTGCTAGTTGCAGGTGGCATCACTCACCTCACAACTCCTACATAAATTATGATCAGTTGGTGAAGAAACCCAACTGATCCCAATTGGTACATCCAATAGTTAATCAATGATCAGTATCATATGGCTCACTTTTGTTGGCAACTCTGCCCAAAAAGATCTTTGGCATTTGTACAGATTGATCCTGACAGATCCAAACCTAGAAAATTATCCAAAAATCTGCTAACATTATTAATCTGAAATCAAAATCAAAGGATATCTGATCATTCACAGCAGGACTTATCCCCCTAGCAGGCTAGCAGATAATCTAGGAAGCTGGAAAGGTGGGAATAAATCCCAGCAGAATTAATAATTAAATTAAACTACTTGACTAACAAAACATACCAAATAACAGTATATAACAAAATGCACTTTTCTCCCAAAAAAGTACTTCACTCTGTTTAAAAAACAGCCATAATTACCGTTAGTTTACTAAAAATAAGATTACAAATACAGCATATAATACATGGTTTATAAACTCTATGCAGCTAAATTTGCAACGTACCAAATTTTTGATTTTCTTGCATATTTTAAACTTTTCAAAGTACAAGCTAATATTTTCCCAAAAAACATTTGATGCTCTAAAAAGCAATACTATAAACCCTACTTAGTAAACCTTTAAAAAAGTAATTGAGGTGGGTTGACCTTGGGACAAATATTTTGCACCGAGATTTTTTAGCCAGCACAAGTTTTGAACTTGTGTTGAACAAAACCTGCGCTAGATTGGAAGCAGGAATTATCCTGCCAGGCTAACCTCTCTTCTACTTAGTAAACCTTTAGAAGAGTAGATTTCTAGTAATAATTATTTCATATATGTAATAAAACTAAAGTACCATTCAATCTATAATCCTTGATTTACCATCATTTGCATAGAATCTTAATTATTTTATATGTACAGTTTCACAAAAATACTATGTTATACTTAGTTTTGATACATCTGCTTAGCTCAAAAATGACTGGCACTGATCTGAGGATTGACTGCATCTTATATAGTTAATTGCAGTTTTATTACAAATAAGTTCTCCTATCTTTAACCTTTATCATAAAAACAAATTAGAAACATGTATAAAGAAGTTTCATAATCTACCTAAAAAGAACTGTTCTGAGGATAACAGCTAAGCATAACGTTTAGCTTCAGTATAGATGCAAAAAATATATAAAATATAAGGCTTATATCTAGCTTTTTGATCATTGCTGAACTGTAGCTATAGTAATTATAGTATAGTATATTAATTTGCTTTAGCTATAATTAATTTAGTAAACTTTTTGCTAGATTTTTTAAGAATTGTAAAGCATTCATATCTTAAAATAAAAAACTTATTACTTATTTTTATCTAATACACCATAGCAAAGCATAAGTATTCATCTGGCTAGTTTATAAAATCACTGTGGTAACATTGGGCGTTTTATAATAACATTTTACACATTTAGTATTTAGGTTAAACAGGCAAGGCTCTTAAAAATAAGTAAATAGTATGGAAAAATTTAGAAAGCAAAAGACTAACTAGTTTGGAGATTTGGTAACCTTAATATCATGGTAAATCTAGTTTGAATATTTCTTATAAAAAGGGGTATAAAGGTATATCAAAAAATGACTTTTATAGATTGACATAACAAAAGCTTAGGCAATTTCTAATTTGAGGCTTATAACTTGTATTTATGTATCCAAATGAGCTAAATAAAAGATAAGCAAAATTGATAGGGTAAGTCAAAAATCACTCATTACATCAGTTGAATTAATTTAAAAAGATGATATTGTTCCAAAACCATTAATAATAACTTAGTATCATTTAAGCCAGTGTTATCGTACATCCATTGCTTAGCCCCTTAGTGTAGAATAATTTAATCTTGCGTTGGCGTGTACTTAGCTGGCAAAGCAAATTTATATTATAAAATTAAATTAAATAGGCAGAACAATTAGTAAAAATAGAGCGAATTTATAAGAATATTAGGAATCTAATACAAGTGCTAGCATTTTATAATCTCCCAAGTAATCTTGATTTTATCAGTTTATACAAAATCGAAATTTTGCCGCTAAGATAAAGCAGGCATTTTCAGCTAATTCTATATTAGATTGCAATTACGATGAACTTCATTCCAGTCGGTGTGTTAATAAAACTGATAGCGGAGAATCTCAAGCATTATAATTTGATAAATAATCAGGGAGAAAGGTCAAGTTGACCAAAGTGATGCGAAATTAAGGTTGCAATCGTGTTACAGTGCAATATATGCTCGGATGTGGCCTAAACTGAGTGTTAAAACTTGACTTAAGTATTGAAATAGCAATTCTAGTAACGAAAGCAAAAAACATGAGGAAGCCAAATCATTAACGTTACATTATTTTGAGTTCGAAGCACTAGACATGACCGCGCAAGCTCGCGAAGTGTAGCCATATCATCAGCAACCAATAAATCATCGAGACGTAGAAGTAGCCCAAAGATCCATTGGGACTAACAAAAACAGATTTTAGATAAAGGATAATCCGAATTACCTGAGTTTCGTCAATAAGATGAGGAGCTTTAAAAATTGAAGTAAAATAACAGAGAAGATGGAGGACTTGGGGCTGGCTCAACGAAGCTAAACGCGAAGGTATTGGTGAAGCCATTTTTCCTGCTTGTAATGGTTCGCTTTCACAAGACGGAGTTTGAAGGTAGTTTTTAGCCTCCCCAAACTTAAAACAAGGGTGTGTTTGTGGTGGTGGTTGAATTTGGCGTAATTTGAAAAAATCATCCTTGTGTTTACGGAATGAAACCAAAAGGTTTGCCTGCCAGTCCGGATCAGGCCGAAACCTATCGTCACTATTGAACTCAAACTCTGAACCTTTTTGAAAAAGATGAGCATACAAGCTCGCGTTGCCTTCACTTGAATTTTGGTGCGACAAACTGAAAGTCGTAGACTTATTTTTAGCAACTACAACTTTAGGGAGATTTTTGGCGTCATTTCTAGAAGGAGGAAAGGGTAACAATGTATAATGAAAAAATATAAAAGAAGAAAAGAAAAGCAGAAAGATTGTATAATAATGCAATTATAGATAGGAAGCTAATAAAGTAACAAAGAAGTAAGAATATACGACTAAAGAATTACCACATGATAGCAAACCAACAACAGAAGATGTACCAAATGAAAAAACGAAGAAACAAGATAATGTTTATGAATTGCTACTCTATCAAGAGGAACTAGCTATAAAACATAAATAAGTGATTTTTGAACCTAATTAGATAGAAAAGGTTTATAAAATCAATTGACTTCTTACTAAAGTTATATTGTAGTATAAAATAAATGTTTCAAAGCATCCAATGATGCCCTTGTTTTTCAAACAATGGATTTATTTTCAGCAAAGATTAAGTACCACAGTAAGAAGTAGCCTTCAAACATTAAATAGTTCCTTCATCACTTTCTAATTTAATATAAACAATCCTAGTGTTAATTTAAGCCTAAAAATTCAGAACCCCAAACAGAATTTTAAATAATTATGGCAAAAATATTTTGCTAGATGAATAAACGCAATTTTTACATAAAAAGCGAACAAAAAAGCGCCCAGAACGGAAATAAAAAAAGAAGTAAAGAGCTTTTAAAACCGAAGCATTCAGCCTAAAGCACAGAGTTAAAAATCACAAACGTAAAAACAACAGCAAATGGTAAGAAAGAAAACAAATCAAGAGGTATCAAACTTGGATTGTGATCTAGTACCAAAATAGAGTAATACCTGACCATTAGCAAGTACTCAAGACCATCTTGTGGCGGGCCTTCAGGATTAGATAATTCAGTTGCGACTGGAAGAGCGGCAGTAAAGAAGTGGTCTTTGAATTCGTATTCCCTTTCTGAACAGTCCTGCGATTGTTCCTCAAAAATCAAATCCTCGGGCTGAAATTCTTCAGCTGGCCGTTTCAGAGTAGCTATATTCATCAAAGGTTGATATGCTTGCTGTAAAGCTCAAGTATG
>JAKSZP010012314.1:0-68993 GCA_022478985.1 Massospora cicadina
ATTCAAAATTGTCTTAAATCCCAGAATACAGAATCTAGTATGGATGGTATTTTTCTTCTCACCATTAATTAAAAAATTCTCTCAACTCTCTCCGTGATACACTTCTATATCCACATAATTGACAATTTTCTCAGGAAAATTATCATGATTATTTTAAAGGCATAATAAACCACTTATTTAGTAAGCACCAAAGTCAGAGCGCTGACCTCAGCTTGCTTACTTTTAGGGCTGACTCGCTGCTCATGGAAACTACTTAGTGCAGATTAGGCACATACAACCTTCAATAACGTCACAGTAGCTCTTAATTAGCAAAGCCTCCTCAGATGCTACCCATTGGTGCATTGATCACTTTATCAACATTTTTGCGCGCATTAAAAACTTTCTGCCACTCTTGGATATTTTTGACTTATATTAGCCTTCATGGCTCAATTAAAACCTTTCCAAAATATTCCTTGGCAAGATCAGCGCCAATGTATCCTTGACAGAGAGTCTTCTATAACACAGGTTAATCTTAGAATGGTTACTGGAAATTACTTCATATTTGGTTAATCCCAGAATGTTTACTGGTGATTACTGAAATGATACAATACAGATTTAATAGTAAATGATAAAAATTTAGGATTCTGTAAAAGTTTTATTATATTTTATTCAAGGTGGGCTAGCCTGTGGATGATACCGCACCAATGAAGGGGATTTGAGTAAATGTTAAAGGAGGATAAGACCTGGAAAACCTCTATGCGCAGCATATGATAGGCCAGGAACTCCATGAACTGCCTTGTTATTTGCTATCTTGGTTTGGGGCAAAGGTGTGCAACGCCAACAGAGTTATAATTGTCCCCTGCCTAAAGTTTATCTACCAGAATCAAACTTGAGGAGGCAGTGGTAGAAAAGTTTTCTTATAAAAAGTGATGTCTAATATACTTCATGGGAATTCAAAATTTTAAATGAATGAAATATTATATGATATTTAGGAATATAGAGTTCAATATTGAAACTTTAAGATCTTCTAATCATATGTCTCACTGCTATTTTATCTCTTCTCTCATCTGAGTTAATTCCTGCATGTGGACGTGGACACTGTCTCATGCTGGTTACCCTTGAACCTTGATGTTCAGGTGTCTTTGTGCTAGGTACTAGATCTGAGATTTAATCATTTTACTCATTTTTAATTCTGTTTAATTACCAAATCTGGTATTAATAACTTTGCCATTTGTGGGAATACAGCTAGTTGTGTGCTCGCTGGTGCTAAACACCACTAGATTTTACAACAGATTTATTAATTTAAGTAAAAATACTAAAAATAAAAGCTGGTTTATCATGTTTTTATTAGTGCTGGTGCGGGAAAGAGAAAAACAAACCTCTTTCAATATCTGATAATTCAGTATTTAAACTGCATTGAGTGTCAAAAGGAATTTAATGGCAAGCTCAGAACAACTTATTATGTCTGAATAATGTAATATGTAAATTTGGCCTTTTAGCTTAGAAAACTCACTTTACTTTAGCTAAATGATGGATGTGGAGTTATTTTTTGGCAAGATGTACCCGTGGGGTAACGATTTAATAAATTTAAGCCAATCCACATTATATAAAATTATTGCACCTTTGGGGACCCAGCCAAACCTATAAAAGGGGGTGGTCCCCGCTTAGGTGCTTTAAGGGAACTGGTTGTGGTTAGGGAGAACCATACAATGGACGCCCTAGAGTCCAATGTGTGGTCATAGTGATAAGACTTCTTGAACTCATGTTAATTGACCATGAGGTATCTGAAAATAGTGTTACCCCAAATTGTGGGGTTCCACTGAGAATCAACCAGGGTTTTTTAGCTGATAAAATCGCTGTTATTATTCAATTTACTCTTATCATCATTGCTATTTGTAAATGGCTAACTTTTCACCCCTTTTAGTCAATTTTGACCCAAAACCTACTTACCTTGAAGCCAGGAGGGAAAATGTCCAACATAACCCCCTCAAGAATGTTGGGGGGAGAATAGGGCCGTAGGAAGCGGACATGTACCAAATTGATGGTAATCTTTATAGCCCTGGACTTTATAGAGTATTCGTTTCCTCTATTGTAGGTGATGGTGAAAGGACCCTCCCAAATTGATCCAATCTTGCCGCTTCTAGGAGTGATGCGGTTAAATTAGTGCAATACCATAACAGACACTTGGAATTTAGGTAGGGGGTTTGGAGCTCATAGGCAGCCTGACCTTCTTTTGTCACCGTTTTAGCTAAATTGGTCATAGCCTCAGATTGAAGATGGATGATATGCTGAGCCAAACTTCTCATGGCTTCCTTGGGTTCCTCAGCTTTAGAGGAGAAGACATCTTTAGCTAATAGAGCAGGTACTCCTGAATCCCACCCATACAAGACATGTAATGGAAACATTTTTAAGATCCGGTGATAACTAAAATGGTAAACCATAAGTGCACTGGGTAGGAATTGATCCCAGTGAAGGGGATCATAAGAAGCCATTTTTCGTGATATGGAGACTAAGGTTTCATTTTCCCTCTTTACATTTGTTGGAAGAGGGATTATATGAAGCTGAGAAGAGTTTTTGGGCTCCCATAGAAGTAGCCAGGATTTTGACTAATCTTAAGGTGAAGTCCTACCATTGTCGCAGAGTAGTACTTGGGGAAAGCCATGTTGACATATAAGTTTTGGTGTAAAAATGTGGCTGTGGCCTTGGCCGTTTGGGCCTAGTCTTGAAATCATATTGCTTTTTACACGTGAGGCAGGCATCTAATACTTCAACAATAGTTAACATAATTTTTCCCAGTAGTACCAATCTTTAATCCACTCATAGTTTTTCTTCGCTCTTCTATGACCTAGGGTGGAGTGAGCTTCCATAATAACAGGTACATGTTCTGAGGGCTAAAGGTAAGGTAGCCACTTTGCCCTCACCATCTTGTACAATTTTACACTCTCTACTTTGGTGTTGCAGGAGTTGCAGCCTAAGATTTTTTGCACGGGCTTATCCTCATCCTCCCAATTGTTGGGGGTCATTAAGAGTCATATAACCTCTCCACCTCGCTATTATCCAAGTGAAGGACTGGCAAACTAGTCAACCTATCAACATACAAGTGACGGGTTCCAGAACGGTGTTCAATCTTCTTGTTGTAATGTTGGAGCTTTGGAGCCCAGCGAGCTAACAGGCCAGTAGGATCCTTCATGTTCTGTAACCATTCTAATGAAGCGTGATTTTTGTAATCACTTGAGGGTCCTAAATAGGAAAGAGCGGTAGTGCTTTACAGCTAACAAAACACCAAGGCACTCCTTCTCAATTTACACTGTAGTTGCATTCTGCCTTTGACAGCATTTTACAAAATTAGGTTACAGAATGATCCAACTGTTTCCTTCCAATTGGGCTAAGATGGCCCTAATAGCGTATTCCAAGGCGTCAGTAAACAAATATAAGGGTTTGGTATTAATTTGGTGCCATATGTTAGGATGCTGTTTTATCAGTTGCTTCAGCGTTTAAAAAGCGGCCTTCTGTTTATAACCTCAATGAAAAGGAGCTTTATTGTTCATAAGCGGCCAAGAGGCTCTATGATCTGGTCAAACTTAGGGATGAACTAATGGTAATACCCCATTATCCCTAAAAATACCTGAATATCCCGTACTTTTTTTAGGGGGAGAAATTTTTGAGATCGCTTCAATCTTATCTTGGATGGGTTGAATTCCCAGCTGAGAAATGGAGTGTCCAAGGAAATCCAGTTTTCTTTGGAAGAATGTACATTTCAAGGGTTTTAACTTGATATTTGACTCACCTAGCCGTTAAAACACCTCCTTCAGGTGATCTGATGTTCGTTAAAAGTTTTTGAGAACACTGTGATGTCATTGAGATAGACACCGACGCAACTTTTCTTTTTTTCTTACATGATATAGTCCATAGCACGCTGAAAAGTTGCAGGTGCGTTGCACAACCCTTGAAGTAATTGAGTGGATTGAAAGTGACCCTCACTGCAATTTAGAGCACATTTTTCCTGGTCTTCGGGGGAAAGGTACATTTTCAATAGCCACTAGCCAAGTTCATGGCAGAGAAAAAGTTAGAGCCAGAGAGCTGAGCCAGTGCGTCATCAATATAGGGGATGGGATAGCTATCCTTTTTTGTGAGTTAATTTAATTTGCAGTAGTCCATGACTATCAAATGATTTCCACTCTTCTTTTAATTAACAAAAGGTGAGAAGACAAAGGGCTTTGTGAAGGAACGAGTAACCTCACATCTAGTAACTGCTTGAGTTCCGTCCTCATCTGCTGTTCTTCCACCATTTATTTGCAGTAAGGTTTTTACCAAATTGAATGAGCATCAACTACATTAATGGAGTAGAACCAGCCTAACATGTGGCCATAGTAATTATCTGATTTGTATATTATTTCGTTGAATTTCTAATTAAGTGTGAGCTTTTTCAAGTTCACGGGGGGTCAGCTCATCTGAGATATGGACATTGGTTAAGGTACAAACCAGTTTATCCATTGGCAGGACCATATCCAACTTAGAGCAATGGAGTGAATTTGTTTAACTTCCTCCACAGGAACTAACAAGCCTCTGCCAATCTCCTGGTGTTTTTTACCAACATGTCATTGCTGGTGAGGTTTCCCAACAGAAGAGATATAGGCCTCTGGTAAGCTGTGTCAAGAACTCCAGGAAATACTCAAGGCTCTAAGGAACTAATGCCCTCAATACATATGAGGTGCAGCAAAATAGTGGTGTAAAATTTGGAGTGTAATTTTTGTGTCAACCAAACTCTCTTTCTGCTCAGCATAACTTTCCAATTAAAATTACACGAATTAATAAAAGCAAATTTTAATCGCCCATTGTAGTTTTGCTCAAATGTCCTCAGATTCTCCACAGGCTGCTCCAGTGTGGGGCAGCGGCAAACCCCCCCCACCGTTTTCTATCCGGCAGGAAAAAGCGCTCAGACTGGTTCACACAGTCATTCCAAACCCATGGATGATTAATTCCTCCCAAGGATATTGACGCCCACCTTGCTCATACTCAAGTGGTACCTCGCTGCCCCTGGTGCTCCCCTGGAGCAACATGAACTATGGCCTAAGGGTTGAATATGGGAAACTATTCCCATATCACAACCAAGCCATTATAAAAATGGCACAGGTGGTGTGACACACGCCGGATTCATAGATTTCCACCCCTATAAGGGTTATTTCAACCTCAACTTCACCTGTGAAGCCAATGCTGCCACTGCAGCAACTGTGCCCCTGGTATTCCAGGGCACCCCCTCCCCACAACCCAAACCCCGCTCCCAGCAGATACCACTTTGGTCGTCCAGTTTGCTGGCTTGCCCACCCACCTCCCCCCTGAAGTGCTCCACCAGGAGCTGATGGACGGTTTGGCAGCCTATGGCTCCAACCCAATCTTACAATTTGTGGTCCCAAATGGGGCCACACGACTCGCTGGGCCTTGGGCATATGCCATGGTTAGCCCTGAATTTAGTAAAATCGCTGTGTTGATGCCCCCTTGCACCGTTATTCCTTCAGCACCCAACCATCCAAACCTGGGCCCGCGTCAAGAGTGGGTGGATGATATGTCCATCATGTTTTGAGTTAGACCACTCAAAATGCAAGTGTCCCTCCTTAGCCACTTCCAATGGATTAATGACTTGTCCGCTGACCTCCAATCCGCTGCCCACCCCATACAAGTTCCAGTATGGGGCACAATACTGCCTCCCCCTCCCCCAAAACTGGAAGCTGCAGTTGCACCTGCAGCCATCTATCAGCCTCCTTCTTGCCCACATGCCACAAATGATTCCTCTAATCAAGCATAGGATTGGGTCCCAGTTTGATCCCATGCTTCCTCAAGTGAATCAACCAAACCTCAACCATATACCGATTCCCCAATTCAATTCAACCAAAACCCATAGGAGTTATTGGCTGAAATTGATGAATCAGGTAAGCTCATTGAAGAAAGTATCTCTGCAAATCAAGCAGTTCAGTAATGAAGTTTGGGATGCCAAATACCCCCCTCAACTAAATATCCCATAGCCAAATGCCAAATCATTTTGCAGTAATCTTTATCTTGCAGTCAAAGCAGCTGCAACACCAGATTGTCACCCCCTTTGTAAAGCTGTCGCCAAATCAGTGGCGATGCTCACAGGAGGAATTCCACCTCCTGTTATCCCCAAACTCTTACTCAAAAAAGTAAAATTACAGTAAAAATGCTATACAAAAATGCTAACAATGCTATCCAGAATGTGGCAACTATAGCATGGAACCCATAAGCTAAAATCACCTGAACCAACATTGCCACGTTCATTAAACTCCCAGATGCCCGCATTAAATCTGAAAAGCTTTAACGAATATATCAGTGCCATTTACCTATATGGCAATTTACATAAAATTCCAATTATTGGAGATATCAAACCACATGCCGCAGATGCCCCAACGCCCTTTATGTCTGCCGTGACGTGCACTCTACTATGGGAGGAAGAAGCTGCTGCTGAAGATGAGCCCCCTGACCCCCACCTCCCCTTATGCCATGGAGGGATAAGTAGTTTCCCTTGACCACCTGGTTGGTTGTTTTTTTTTAAAGTGTTTCACTCAATCCGCTCATTTGGGCGTTTTGTTTGAACCAATTAGTTATGTTAATTTTGAGTTTAGTTTTAGTAATGTCCATCCCCTGGTCAGCTTACCTTGAATAAATAATTTTTGTGTCAACCACTCATTGTTCACCAGGCTTAATCAAAAAATCATCTGAAGAATAGAAAGGGATACCATCCCTAGCATCCACTGAATTTGGCTTTTTTGTGTTGCACTCAAAGTGAAAATGCAAAGTCTTAGTGGAAAAGGGGTATTCAATTAGTTAAACATTCATTCTTTCCGGGATCTTTATTGGATAAGACTAAATGGACTTTTTAGTTGATTAACAAGAGGAAACCTTGCTTCATGTTAATAATTCCCTCATAATCAATCATAAATTGGGTACCTATGAGAATATCATAGTTGTTGTCCAAGGCCACTGCAGGGACTGATAAGAAAAGCTTCCCAATTATAATGGGAATGGAAGACTATGCCTCAATGGCTCAGGTGGTATTCAGGCCTGCGGTTTAAACCCTTGATTGTACTTCAAGTCAGGCGCCAGATTTATCCTTTTTATAAGATTAGTGAATATTAAGTTGACTGGGGAGCCAGCGTCTAGGATGGCCATTACCCGGACTATTTGAATGACCACTTAAGCCTTGGTGAGTGTTCCCCCAAAGTTAGGAGACAGGGCCAAGACCTCCTGAAGCCGGAAAGTGAAGGTTAATTTATGTGCAGTCTCATGGTATTTATCCAGGATGGCTTTCATGGTATGGAACCTCTGAAGAGGTTGGATCAAGCCAGCTAAGAACTAATCACCATTTCTGGCAGTTTCAATAATTTTTGGACGCCCTAAATTTTAGCTGAGGTATGTTTCCTCAGGTATGGTGGTTCATATACTCCTCCAGCGTTCAATTAATCAGGGACCTCCACTTCTGTGGGTGCTCCAATTATGTAGTAACCAACGTCATCGTCACCCCCCTCAAATTCATCCCCAGGGGTATTCTCAACAACTGGCAAAGTTGCAATTGATGTAGAGGAGACGGCCACATGAGGCTGGGTAGCCTTAAGCGCAACTACCAGCTTGGATGGAGGGGAAGGCACAGCAGCTTTGATGATCTTGTTCAGGAGCAGGGGTAATAACTGCATTACAGGTTGCAGAATTACAAGAGGGAGTGATATCAGTTTTAAGTCGCACTGAGGGAGCAGTTTCAAAGGGAGGATAAGCATAGGAGGGTTCACCCCCAACTGGTCTATAGCCAAAAGAACCTCAATGGTTAGAACGGAAGGTTTCACCTCAGCTTTATTTGTTATTACACATGAATTGTAATCATAAAATTAAAAAAGCCTCCTTTATTTTGCGGATGTTTTTGAAGTGGCATTTCACTGATATGATAATCCTGGCTTGAGAGGTTTGGGAAGCTAACCCAGTTAACATGGCTGCGATAATATCATCAAGGGTTAGCATGTTAGACGTTGACAACCTTTGCACAGCAAGGTAAAATCGTTCAGCAAAGGACAATGGGCGGTTCACCCTCATACATGCTAAGGCGCGTAAAGGCTTGTTTTCCTTGTGTAGACTCTGCTTTTAACTGAATTCAGCCAAAATAGCCTCCTTCACCCCTACCCAGGTATGCAGAGTGTCCATATAAGGGACTATCATCTCTTGTGCCAGGAGACTTAAGCAAGGTTCTTGTATTGAACTTTTTGCTTATCCGTTGCGCCATACATGGCGGCTTCATAAACATACAATAAGGAAGCAATGTTCCCTTCACCAGGGATGTACATGTCTTTAAAAAAGGGATTATAAAGGGCGTTTCTCAAGATTTTGATAGTGGGATAAAGCGCTTGATAGTTGCTTTTCCAAGGCAACTTTCGTGATTTATTTAAAAAGGTAAAAATTGGAGGGTTATCACTTTGGAAGCCTCCGTTTTGAGTTTGTTTATCTTTAGTGTGCAGGATTGACCCCTGTAGTGAGCGCCGCTTTGTGGGAATCCAGCTAGTTGTGTGCTCGCTGGTGCTAAACACTGATGTATTCCAAAACGGTTTTATAATCTTAAAGATAAAATCACTAATTAAATAAAAAGCTGGTTTCTATGTTTTTATTAGTGCAGGCATGGGAAGAGATAAAACAAGCCTTTCTCAATATCTGTTTATTCATTATTTAAACTGTATTGAGGGTCAAAAGGAATCTAATGGTAAGCTCAGAACAACTTAGTATGTCTGAATAATGTAATATGTAAATTTGGCCTTTTAGCTTAGAAAACTCACTAAACTTTAGCTAAATGATGGATGGGGAGTTAAATTTTGGCAAGATGTACCCTTGAGGTAACGATTTAATAAATTTAAGTCAATCCACATTAGATAAATTTTATGCACCTTGGGAGACCCAGCCAATCCTATAAAAGGGGGTGGTCCCCACTTAGGTGCTTTAAGGGACCTGGTTGTGGCTAGGGGAGAACCATACAATGAATGACCCAGAGTCCACTGTGTGGGCAGAGTAATACGACTTCTTGATCTCATGTTAATTGCCCGTGAGGTATTTGATTTAGTGTTACCTCAATTGTGGGGTTTCACTGAGAATCAAACAGGGTCTTTTAGCTGATAAAATCATTAATATTATTCAAATCGCTCTTATCATTATTGCCAATATGTAAATATCCAATATTTATCCCTTTTGACTAATTTTGACCCAAAATATTCTTATCTTGAAGCTGGGAGGGCAAAATAAATTACCATCTTTCTTTCACTTTGATATCTATAATCAAAACCAAATTTTGATTTTTAAAAAAATACAAAATATGACTGCTCATATGAGCAAAAATCTAAAATGTTGATGATTTCGACGTCCACTGTCCCAGCATGGGACGATGGTGTGCAACTGCTGGTGTGTTTTGACCACCTCTGAAGCATGCCCAAGCTAGCTCTGCTAGCTCTCCCAACGCTACTGGGCGTTATGCCTCCCAGGACTTGGCTTGCACCTCAAAAGCTCCAAAAGCGGTACTCTGGAGCCATTTGGTGTTCCCACGGAGCAATTTGTGTTTTAACCTCCAGGTCAAATATGAAAATCTTTTCCATACACAAGCGCAGCCATCACCAAGATGGACACAGCGGTGTATAAATCAGCTGGCTTAATTTATTTTCGCCCCTTCAAGGGTATTTTGATCTCAGCTTCCATTCTGACACTAATGCAATGGCAGCATCTAAGCTGCCCTTAATTTTTAAAAATATATACATTCCTACTGTTTGCACCTGGCTCCCAGATGAGGCCACTTTGGTGGTCCAGTTCACTGGGTTGCCCTCTCACCTTTTTCCTGAACGCCTCTGCCAGGAGCTCACTAGGGGTTGGACATTAACAGCGCAGACCCCATAATGCAATTTGTGGTCCTGAATGTAGTGGATTGTTTGGCAGGACCATGCGCCTTTGTGATGATCTGCCCATTTTATCATGACACCCATCTCACAATTACCCCTCACAGGGTGATCAGATATGCCCTGATCCCCAATTTGGGGCATGCAGCAAGAACATCTGAACCATTTGCTCCTTGTGCTTTGAGCTTGATCACATGAAGCACAAGTGCCCAATGGCTTCCACCTCCGCTGCTTCTGCTGCTTCCCCCTCAATTTTCAGCTTAGCTTCTGCCACGCCCAATTTTTTTAAGTGGGGCTTGATTCTTCCAACCCAAATTTCAGTGAATTCTGGTGTGGTTTCCAAAGAGGCAGCCAATCAAAATTTTAGAAAATTAAAAAAGTTTTGGTCGATTTACGCCAACCTGAGCCAATGGCTGAAACAGTTTCAACTGAGCTGCCATGGTTGACAGTTCACAGCCAATCAGGTGTGGCCAACTTGCCAACTCCAGTGGCTGGGTCAGCATTAGCTGAGTCAGATCCTTTTGAGTGTCTCAATTTGATTGACAAAAATGACCAGTCATATAACGTTAAACCAGATTTTGCACTTGAGGAGTTTTTCGTCAATCCTCCTAAATTGTGTCCCCACAGTATTTGTCCTAAGAACGGTTATCCCATTTATAATAATATAATTAAAATGGCAGTCAAAGCCGCTGCAGTTCCTGCCAACACCCTACTCCGCCAGCAACTCCATAGGGCAATGGAACCCCTGGTGAGGTATTCCTATCCCTAATTTTCCTCATGATTTTTGAGGAAGATGAAAAAAATGAAATTTAGGTGCTCACATTTAGTGTGAGCCATGTAGCATCAACGTGGCAAAAACTATTCTTTTTAACCCTGATTATCCTGAAACCTGCTGGTGCATCAAGTCTTTCATTTGTGTGCCTGCTTTCATCACTTTTGCTAAGCATCAACTTGCTCAATATGGTGAGGCGATGGACAGCTCTGTCCTCATAAATGAAGAACACCCACAACTATATCTCAATATGCCCCATGTCACTGATGCTCCCACCCCTAATGCTGTCTGCCATGGTCTGCCAGCTAAAGCGGGTGCCAGACAAAAGCTTCCCCAAAGCTTCCTCACTTTCTGATATGGCTTCCTAGGCTGTTAGCTGAGGTGCTATATTAGGAATTTTTTATTTCTAATAATCCCTTTGTTTGGCCCATTTGCAAATAAAGATTCATGGCAGCCCCCCCTTTAGGTTGGGCACCACTAGTGCTAAAAAAAGAATCCAGAGGGCAAATGTCTGATAACATTGGGTTTGAGCTATGGCACTCACATCATTTTTCTCACATCATAGCTTCAAGTTGCTTTAAAAAATGGGAGAAAACCTGATTTAATAGGCTTCTTCATACTTTGGATGCTTCCATCAATGTAAAGCAGTTTGCTTATTGGTGCTTCATCAGCAGAATGCGAATTATTTCAGACCACAAAGGTATAAAAGAGGCCAATTTTCATATGAAATTTGAGCGGCGTCTTCAAACTCATATATTATGTCATTTGACTCATTGGGGCGAAAAGTACTTCGCATGCCATCCCCAAAATTGGTCAGAAATCATTTAGCTTTCTCTCACCTATAAGAGGGCCTTGATTGCCACCATCCGTGATGGCCTGGTCACCAGTAATGACACCAGTTTGGGGGTTGCTTGAACCCATTCCACTGGTTAAGAACTGACCAGTAGCATAGTAGCAGTCTCATCCATGACAATCAGGATTTATCATTTAAGGATAAACTAATATCAATAATGATAACCCAGTTAAGTAGCTTCTATTATCTGCCATAAGGGGCTAACGGTCAATAGGGCATAATAGGTGGCATAATATTATATATGGGGCGGATAGGTGAGCTGAGATTGTAAAACAACCTTTGTACTTTATATCATGATGATAATAAGTTAGTTAGGGCATCCAACCCTATCTTATTGGCCAGTAAAGAAATATCAGGGAGATTTATCTAGAAGTTGTTGGGTCATGAACTTGGTGTTATTATAGAGAATTTCTCAGTGCTCTTGTATATTATTGTTAGTGATTTTAGGGATTAAGCCTAATATACTAATAAATGAATTATTATAATTGTTTTTTGGGCCTTAATTCTGATAATGCATCAGTTAGTTAATAGAACTTATGTCAATAGCATTAATAACTAAGTAAGAATCAATTTAAGTAGTAAAAGGTAACCTAAAATCAAGGCCTCACCTAAATTAAGGCAAAGCCTTATAGAGCCCCTTCAAGCCTAGACTAGGGGTGACGATAATTTTCCAGGGTAAATATAAAGCCTGCAATAACATGTTCCTTAGTGACCTTGTAGCTTGGTTCAAGATAGGTCTGTTCTATGCTTATAGTATTCAGTTTAACATAGAATGGCGAGATCTTAACAAGGGAAAACAAACTAAGAGGATATTGGAGCATCAGGCAAATTAAATTGCATTGATCATCTGGTTAGGTATAGAGCATAAACCACAATAGTTGGTTTGGTTCATTATATAAAAATAATTTGGACAATATTAGGGAACTAGGAGTGTGACAGATGGGCAGAATGATTCTAACGAGGAATTTGTATAATGTGACTAGATTTAGGCTGGGTAATTGGAGTTCAAAGGCGGTGAGTAGTGCCATGATTGTCAAGTTAAAATTTAAGGTTTAGCTGGCCACAAAAATTTTAAAACCCAATTTTGGGTTGATTGGCCCACCAAAATTACTAAAACCATTTTTTATATAACTTAAAAGTTATTAGAAGTATGCCAACCAGGGATGGACAGTACCAATTGCAAAGCAAAAAAAAATTCAGCCTAAACGGGCAATCAAAAAAACAAAATAAAACCTCCAACCAGGTAGGGAGAGGATGATCGCTAACCCACCATGGAAAAGGGAGAGGGAGGTTCAGGGTTTCAACATTAGGCGAAGCAGCGATGGCAGAAGCAGCACAATTAAAGATGCAGATATTTGCTGAGACCAAGGGCGTTGGGGCATCAGCATTAAGGGGATTGAGGGCTGCAATGAAGCGATTATAAGACACAATATCAGCCTAAAAAGCTAAAAATATTCTTTGAGATGATGTTCAGCTTGAAGGCGGGCATCTAATAGTAGAGTGAAATTAGCAAAATTTTTCTGTGTGATTTTAGTTTTGGGTTAAAGGTTGCAGGGCTAGATATATGATGCATTGTGGTTGGCGGTATAGGCCAACTTGGTGATTTCTTCCTGAGCTTTAACTGGAAAATCAGGGGTGGAAGTTAGGCATATTTTCCCTTTTGAAGATTCATAAACAGATTTTTCCACTGCTTTGCAGAGGAGGGGGCAATGGGGTGATTCCACCGCTGCTAAGGGAATCTGGTAGTCACTCTGGAAGGAAATTACATTGGGTTTGGGGGCATAACGTCTTAGTGGTAGAGATTGTCAAAATCATAATTTATAAATTTAGTCAAGTTATAAGCCATCGGTGGGGCTTTCAACTGATTTGTCCTCTTCATTCAGGGCAAGATACACCTGATTCATCAACTTCTTCCAATAGGGCCCAAGTATTTTGGTTAAAATTATCAGGTAAGCCTGAATAAGAGTAGATGGTAGTTGGAAATTGGGGAGATGCGTAGGTGCAAACAGTGGTCCAAGCCTGATTCTGATTGGTGGTTTGGAATACAGTGGGTGTTGTGGCTGGAGGAATTGAAGGGGCAGATTTCCAGCTCTGGCCCAGCAAGTTAGGGCGTTGGGTGGAAGATGACTTCAAAACACCCCTAATTGGTTGCCGCTGACAAGGGAGCAGAAATAACAACAGAAGGAACGGCTTGTTGCCAGGAATTTTTAACGTGGTCTAACCTAAAACAGAGAGACAAAGCTTTTGACCGTTGTTGACCAGTGCCCAAATAAATTCTCTGGTGCTGCAACTATACAAGCATGTAGAATGATTTGTTGGGCGATGGCAGGGTGGTGTGGCTTGATGGTGGCAGTGGTGAGAGGGGCCATGTTGGACAATTACTAGATGATATAATGATAAGAGTGGTTGAGAGAAAGATAATTTGAATATAGGTAAAAGACTCTGGTCATTCCTGGTGGAACCCCGCAAATTAGGGTAACACTTTTACAATAGATAGGTAAACAGATTGAGTTTGGCGGTCAGATTGCACCAAACCATCAGCCAAATTTGGGGAGTTCAGCAAAAGATCCTCCCCTGGCCTTGTCTAGTTTAGTAAAGGTAACACCGCGGAAATTGACCCCTTTTATAGGTTCAGAAGAAGTAAAACCCAAGTGAAAAAAAATTTAACATCTTATTGTTTAGGACAAATTCATAAAAACATTACCTAATGGACTTTTTACCTGTTCCCAACCCTCAATTGGCCATTGCGCCCAAACAAGGCATGTTAGAGGGATCCAATAGGTTAATGGCTCATATTACCTAAATTGGAATTTACTTAGCTATCCAAATTTTGAGCCTCGACGTTCTATATACTATTATCAAATTATTAAGGGTTCTTTCTCTTTTACCCCCACATGGCGCCTAATAGATATCTATAAAACTAAACCTTTCTAGTATATATTTGTTTTAGTCATTCCGTATTTGTGGTGATAAAAGCCCTTAAATATATATTGTTGGATTTGAGGCAAAAAGCACCAGAAAGCCTTTTTTCAAGCCAAAAATTTAATAAGTGGTGCTCACTACAGGGGCACCTGTGCACCACACCAAACGTTAAAAATTATGGAGGCTGTTGAGGGGGTACCCTTCTAGACCTTTTCGCTGATATTAACCCTAAGCTAGATTTATGGAACAACAGTTAGACAGTGCTTTGTCTCGCCCTAAAAGGCTTGATCAGCACTCACTACAACGATTTGTTATAAAAAACCCTCTTCGAGACAGATTCATATTTGATGAGGTCAGTACATCCTCCTTCCTCATGTTTATGAATCTGCGATGGAGGAGAAACTGACCAACAATAAATCCAGTACATTCTTCCCTGCTTAGATCAAACATTTCAAAGGAAGAATGGTCCCACAATGGTCAACCTCAGCACTTGGGCAGGAGTTAAGCAAGCGCTGATTGATAAATTTGGTTCCAACAAAGTTTGCAGTGACAAAAACAGGCTTTTATGTGCCTTAGTTTGCAAGAGGGAGAATCAAGCACCTCTTTTGTTGTGCGATTTTATAATAAATCTCACCTTAGTTGCTTGCCTTAATGCTCCCTCTCGATGATGCTATTGAAGCTAGCTTGGCTGGCTTGGCATCTCATACCTCCTTTGCGAAACATCTCTCTTCCATATAGCGCACTTTCAAACCTGTACAGGATATCAAGGAGTCCTTATTAGCAGTTGAAGATATCTATGAGCTTAATCTTACACAATAATTTTTGAGCCAAGCATCTACGCCAACCAATTTAGCATCTACTACGGCTTTTTGCCTCTGGAACCTGCTCCTGCAGAAGTTTTCATCACAAATTGCTTCTTCTCATAAATATAGTCAGATGGTAATGGCTGTATGGGGCAATGCTCCCCTTTGTATTCATTTTAAAACACTCAGTTGGTGAAGGCAGTCGTCCCCTTGCCTTGCCCATCTTCTTCTTCAGAACGGCCTTCCCAAGTGGTCCCAAAGCCGGATCTAAAGCCTAACCCCTTTCTCATGTCACAATTGCTCCCACTAACAATGGGTTAAATGACCATGTCACATAGGCTAAAACTCCTGATTCTTAGAAGCACATAGCAATTGAACGGCCCAAAGCTGTTGAAGTTAAAGCATCCACCTCCATGGTGCTTTCCCCTCAACCTCTCATTCAACTAACTATAGTCTGAAACCATTCTCCCTGAAGCAGCACAAACCCCCTACTTTAAAGGTCAAAACTTGAGCTGTGACAAATCAACGCCTCCCCCAAAAGTTAATAAGGTGGAGGAGCAACCCCAGGACCTATCATCCCATAAAGGAAGTCTTGAACCTACACCACCTCCTATGGGATCCCTAACTTGTATTGATAACCCTTCTGATGACGAGTCTAAAGGGGGTGATGAATTTAAATTTATTTAAGTTTACCTACCAGGGGACAGACATTACTGAAACAGAACCACCAAACAAGCAAACCAAAACATCAACCATATGCTCTAAATGAGCGGCGAGACACATAAAAAAAGTCAAAATAACCTACCAAGTGGAGCAGCGGTGAACCGCTTATCCCACCATGGCGGAGGGGGAGGGGGATTAGGCGGATTATTAATTTCATCTTCACCATCGAAGAGGCGGATCAATGCTGAGAGCAAGGGGTCGGGTCATCCACAGGATGAGGGTCAAGGTGAAATAGATAATTGTTGATATCGTCATTGATAATTTGGGCCTGGAGCATAGCCTTCAGGTGTTTGGCAACATGGTGTTCAGCTTGTATGCATGCGTCAGGAAGCTGGATGAATTTTGTAATATTGGCTCTGGTGATATGTGTGGTGGTGGGGAAAAAGATGCCAGTTCAGCAACATTCTTGACAGCGGTGGTGGCAGTTTCATTTAAGCAACTGATCTCCTCTTTTGCAATGTCAGAAATTTGGAGGAAGTTGGGTGACATGTATCCCTTCCTTAAATTCAGAAACAGAGAGTGCCATGGCATCATGGAGATGGTGACTTTCAGGTAAGGCCACCACACCCTCAGCAAGCTGATGGTCACTTAGGAAATGAAGAGGTGATGAAGATGTTGGTCAATATGTCTTAGGAGCCCCAGATGAAGTGAAGGTAATGATCAATTGAATCCTGAAAGAGTGAATTGGGCTGAAATCCCTCAATAAATTTATCTTCAGCAAGCAATAAGGAGTCTCAAGATTATTGACACTGCCAGTGGCGCTGACCAGCACATTGCCACACTTCTCCGATCTATCAGTGCGTTCATACTCTGCAGACTATCCAGGAGAAATACCATGAAACTGACAAATGACTTTGCTTACTTTTCATCTAAAAGAGGTCCTCGCTCTTCCCCCTTCTTGGGTGGTACTTTAACTAAAGTGGAGGTCGTCGTTAATGGTGTGCAGTTTAAAGCTATCCTTGACACTGGGTCCCCGGTGAACGTTGTGTCAACTAAGCTCATTAAAAATTAAACTGGCCCCTGACCTTAACTGAACTCAATAGTTTGGAACTGCGGGTCCAGATAACACCTGCGCCATTGGGGCGTACTCTTACCTGCCCATTCGTTTTTAAAACTTCTCTTGTCAACTCACGCAGTGGCTTTGAAAAAACCTACTATTTACTCATTGGAACGCAATTTATGCTCAAATATGAAGGCTTTCTCAAACTGAAGCAGGGCTATCTCTCCCTGCTTAACTATGAGGTTCCTCTGATTCTATCTAATGATGAGCTCAATAAAAAAGGATTATGTTTGTACAGTTTAATATCTTTCCTCCAGTTTATCCCTGCAATACACCACGGCAGGCAGGCATACAAAAAATTGCCCTCATCAGTGGACACCCTGGAAGGTATCTCTTTCTATGCTTCTGAAGGGGTGGTCATTAAGGCTGGGGAGCAAAGGGTAGTTGACATAAAATTGCCATGCAAGTCCCACACAACTGCCTACTGCACCTCATTAGCATTGATGGAAGTCCTTTAGAGCCCAGAGTTATGCCAGGCATGTTAGACCACGCCTATCATCGGCCTATTAACTTTCCCTAGGGATTCTCACCAAGAAGCATATGGTGATAAAAAGTATCAGGAGATCAGAAGAGGCCTACTGATACCCATTGAGGACATCAAGAAATTCCACTGTACTGGGTCTATGACTGATATGGGTTTACCCATTGACCAATAATTATGTATTTTGCCTTCTATCTATATCTCTGACAAACTAACCCTAGCTGAGCTGGATTAATTTACACTTCTCGAGGCCTACAGCGACATTTGCTCCAGTTCTGACAATGATTATGGGAACATAAAGGGATGGACGCATACTGCTGACCTTGGGGATGCTAAACCCATTCGTCCAAAACCTACCACAAATCAAAAGTTGAGGAGCTATAAGTGTGGATGGAGCTCAAACAGCTTCTGGATGCTGGATTGCTGGTGCCGTCACAAAGCCCTTGGTCATCCCCACTCTTATTAATAAAGAAGAATCGAGGTCATCAGGTAGTGATGGACTACCACAAATTAAACAACTTTACCGAGAGGGATATTTACCCTATCCTTCGCATTGATGATGCTCTGGCCCAACTCTCTGGGCCCAAGTTCTTTTTATCCATGGACCTGAATAGCGGTTATTGGCAAATGGACCTTTCTCCACAAGACCTGGAGAAATTTGCTCTTATTTGCAGTGAAGGTAACTTCCAACCTACACAACTACCACAAAAGTTGTGTAACGCACCCACCATTTTCCAATGGGCGATGGATCATATTCTCCAGGATCTCAAACTGAGTTATGTGATTGTTTATCTTGATGACAACACAGTTTCTCCAAGACTTTCAATGAACACCTCGCACATCTAAAGAAGGTGTTTCACCGCTTGCAGGCATCTAATATTAAACTAAAGCGCTCCAAATGTACCTTTTGCAAGAGGAAGCTGAAATTCCTTGGACACGCTATCTCACAAGATGAGATACAACAACATCAAGATAAAGTCAAAGCAATATCCAAGATGCCTGCACCCAAAACCCATAGTGCCATCCAGGAATTCTTGGGAATGATGGGAGACTATAATGAATTAATCCCAAAATTCTCCCAGCTCAGCGAGCCCCTTGTCCGCCTCCTGGCTAAGAACACCCTCTTCCATTGGGGTGCTAAAACAACTGGCCGCATTTAGTACTCTGAAGGAGCTCTTCAAAAAAGGCTAATACTTCACCACCCTGACTACAGCAAACCCTTCATGTTGTTCAAAGATGCTTCTGACTATGCTGTTGGAGCTATATTGGCTCAATTGATAGAGCATGGGGGCAATCGCCCCATGTTTTCTTTTAGCAAAATGCTTTAAAAAGCTGAGCGTAACTACAGCATCACGGAAAAGGAGTGCTTGGATCTCCTACTCGCTGCCAAACACTACCGCCCATTCCTATATGAAACTCACTTTAAAGTGATCACAGACCACGCCTCTCCAAAGTGATTGCAGAATATTAAGAATTTCACGAGGCAGTTGGCTCGCTGGGCTCTGAAGCTCCAGCATTATGATATGACTATTGAGCATTGGGCAAATACGTGCTGTATTAATGTAGATGGGTTAAAATAGCTGCCCATTCTTCACTTAACAATAGTGAAGCTGAGAGGCTACATGTCATTTAATGATCCAGATACATGGGCTGAGGAAGACAAACCAGTACAAAATTTTCTAGCTCGACACTCCTGAAAAACCAAGGTGAAAAATGGGAATTTAAATAAGAAAGTAGGAATAGATTGGTTGCCCTATCTCCAGTTGACAGAGCGAATACCTGTCAGCTTGGAGTCCCACATGATAATGAGGCATAGCAGAGTACGCAAAAAATATGACTGGGTGGAAGAGCGGTACTACTGGGAGGGCTTTTTGAACATTAACTGAAGTCTTGGATGCATGCATGACCTGTAAAAAACAATCCAGTTTCAAAGCCCGATATCAGTATCAACCTACATCGCCTCAACAACCCTTCCAAACCATAAGTTTGAATGTGGTAGGTCCTCTCCCTCATACCACAGGTGGAAATCGCTATATGTTAGTTGATATTGACCATTTCACCAGATAGGTTGAAGCTGTTGTTCTCCCCTCTCAGACTGCTAAAGGCACGGACACCTTCTTACGCCAATACATTTTACCTGGCATGGGTGCCCCCAGGTCCTCCTATGTGATAATGGAAAAATTTACCTCCCAACTGGTGAAGCTCTTGCCACCTCCATGAAAGTGCTACAACTCTTCTTGGCCCCTTAAAACCCATCCATAAATGGTGCTGTAGAAAGAGTTAACGGAACCCTGGTCTCAATACTCCGCATAATGGCCAATTCAGACCCTCTCAAAGGGGTCTTTACTTACCCTGTGCCATCATGGCCTACCAAATTAGTTACCATTTCATCCTAATGATGTCCTCTTTCCGTGTGTTGTATGACCGAGAACCTGGGTACCAGCTCAATTAGCAAAATATATTTTCACTGACTGAACTGACCCAGAGAAAGCCATGAAAAATTTGACCCAACATAATCCAACTACAAGCAGAAGGTATGACTAACTTGGCTAAGACAGTCACAAAAGAAGGAGAAGCAGCTAATGAGCTCCATGTCACTCTCACTTCTTTCTCAGTAGCTGACTTGGTATTGTATTATCACAACCGCATCAATCCTTGAAGTGAGAAGCTCAGGTTTATCTAGGAAGGGCCATTTTAGGTCACATACAATCAAGTGGATGAGTACTCTTTCAAATCCCTTACTTCTGGAGTCACCATCAACCAAGTCCATGGCTGGTTTTTACACCCTTATTCTCCCCCTTACCACACTTAAAGGGGGTAATGTCTGACAATTATAAGTCCAATATAATGATAAGAGTGGTTCAGAGGAAAATTTATATGAATATCAGCCAAAAGACCCTGGTCAATTCCAGGTGGAACCCTGCAAATTTGTGTATTACTTTTACTAAAGATCAAGCAAACAAATCTACTTTGGGCGGTCAGATTGTGCTGAACCATTGACCAAATTTGGGGAGTACAGCAAAGGATCCTTCCCCAGTGTCAGAATTTGGACCTATCAGGGACCACCAGTGTTTAATGCAGACCTGGCAGGTACTACCAATAAAGGATTTTGTTCTGAAGTTAGAATAAGCAGGTGCAACGAATGCTATCAGAACTATTACAACTGATTATTAAGACTCAGAAGTAATAAACACAATATTATAATTATAAGATATTAGAATTTAGTCTTTTTTTATTGTAAATAGTTAGGGATATTTATAGGATTAGTAGTGAAATTTATATCATATAAGGGATAAGATTTTTTGTATCAGATAACTGATATGGATGATTATCAGATCAGATAAGTTCATTGGTAAATACAAAATCATTTTTGTTAAAGTTGCAGCATTCTCAAAATGCTAATTATACTTATTTTAAAGAAATAATCTCGTTGTAAGCTACACAACTCAATTGTATTATCAGGAAAGTGATTTTAAGATGCCAATTAAACTAAAAACACTGGAGCACAGCATAGTAGAGTAGTTTGGATTGGAATTGATAGTGCACCACACAGGCAAGTTGAAATAATATATATAAATATAGATTATAGTCCAAAAGCAATTATGCTTAATGGGAAGCTCAGGTCAAGGCTTTACCCAAATTGGGGTAAATCCTGACACCCAGTCTTATCTAGTTAAGTAGAGGTTATACCGCAAAACTGACCCCTTTTATAGGGTCAGAAGGGGTCCAACCAAATGAAAAAATTCTAGCCTAATGAATGGGTCAAATTGATAAAAACATTAGCTAATGGACTTGTCCTTCCTGTTCCTGACCCTTAACTCATGATACCGCCCAAACAAGGTAATTTCAAAGGATCTGATAGGTTAACAGCTCAAATTACTAATTCAGAATTTACTAAGATATCCAAATTTTGAGCCTCAACGTTTTATATACTATTATTAATTTATTAAGTGTTCTCTCTTTTTCCCTACACGGCACCTAATAAATATTAATAAAACTGAACCTTTCTAGTATATTTGTTTTAGTCATTCTCGTATAAGTGGTGAGAAAATTTTTAAATATATTGTTGGATTTGAGGCAAAAAGCACCAGCGAGCCTTTTTTAAAGCCAAAAGTTCAACAGTCCAACAGGCGCTCTGCCCTAAAGTAAACTGTGAAGATACGGTTGGGCTGAGCGCCATAAGCCAAAAGACCAGACATCAATTCTTCATACAAATATTTGGGGTGTGAGATGGGAAGGGAGGTTAGCAAATAACACCACCAGGGTATAAGAAGGGAGACAAGTATGGGTAGAAGGAATGGTAGTGTTTTTATGCATTAATGGAGTCATTGCTGCGGCAATGTCCTCCTCCATTTATAAATAAATATCAAAATAGCCCTTAGAAGGGCGAAATCTGTTTAAGACAGCTGGTGCAAGGTCAGCGGTGGCCAGTTTGACTATTTCTTTGTCAGCACACGTGATTAAACGCCCATAGTTGACAAGGAGACAAAATCAGTGGTGGTTTGAAGAAGGGCAATAGGATGAGGGCAGGTTGGGTGGATGCGTGCAAGGTGGAGCACTAAGTCCTATGGAGGGAAAAATCATCCAGAAAAGTGGGGAAGACTAATGAACCTATCTTAACATTCTTCCCTATAGTGCAGAAAACATTAGGGGGTGGATCACTGCTGCCCCAATGTGGGGCAGCAGGTGGCGGATCTGAAGACATTAAGTGGAAACTATATGTGGCTAGATGACAATAGTTAATTTAAACTTTGTTTTAATTTAATCAAAAGTGCAATTGAGTGGAAAGAAAGCTTTTGAAGTTATAATTAAACCTAAAATTATAAAATAAATTATGAAAATATATTATCTTTTCTGCTTGTATTTTTTTGTTATATTTTTGTTTTTTAATAAATAAAATAGTTTAAATTGAATAAATAAGGATTATTATGATTTCAAGAAATTAGATTTGAATGCTAATGTAAAATGGTAGTTAAGGATTTTGGTTGATAAGTCAAGTTGAACTACCAGGATAGCATAGGGCCTCACCAAAATCATAACTACATTGACTGATCAGAGTGATGTTGAAAAGAGGCAAGTTAAATTAAAACATATCCAAACAAAGGCATTTTCACAACATGGTAATGGAAACTCTCATAGTGCAGGGGCTTCAAGTTCATTTGTCAGTTTAGCGGAAGCCTTGAAAAAGATATAAAAAATAAAATTTATATTTAGTTATAAAGTCATCAGGATAGTGACAACATGTAGTGTTAATAAAATCATATACTTACTTTATTGTGCAGGAATATAGGTTGCTTGCAGAGGTAATTCTAAATTTGTTTGGCAAGGTATGATTGGTTACTCAGAGATGCTTGGTTAGACAGCAGAAAATTGAAACTTAGCCTCCATTATAGGTTCAGAGTTTCACTTGATAAAATTGAGTGGGGTATTACCCTAGTTATTGGGTTCTCCAGATAAAAATAGAACTTAGCCTAATAACAAGAGGTTCATCAGGTCCAAGAAAATTATTATCATTAGTTTGATTAATTTCGCAGTGGCAGCTTTGAGTGCCCCTGTAGTGGGCACCACTCTCAGCATTTCTGCCAGTGAGCCAAGCTGACAAGGAGTAGATGGACGCTTTTTCATGGACATAGCATAATACATAGGGCTTATCCAGCTTAAGTCTGTTTTAGAGGCCCAAGTGAACATTAATCCTTCAAATAAATAAAGTCATAAGAAGGTAAGTTAATTAAGTAAATTAGTACTAATTAAAGACTAGAGGTAAATCAAGATTATAATGAGTTATAGGAGATTACCGCGTGTAAGGGTGGAAGTAGATTCAGAAATATAGGAGGTAATGGTACAGTTCAGGTTCAGAGTTGGAGTATTTCCGGATTCATAATTGAAGGCTGGACTGAGATCAATAATGTCAACCCAGTTATGTGGTTTCCATTATCTGCCATAAGGGTTCAATGGACAGTAAGGCTTAATAGAAGGCATAAGAATATAAACGAGGCGGATAGATGAGCTGTGATAGTGAACACAATATTGTACTTATTATCAAGATGATAATAAGCTGGTATTGCATTCTTCCCTCTTATTGGCCATTGGAGCAATAATGAGGCGTTTTATCCAGAGGTTGTTGGATCATTAACTTGGTAAAATTATAGTAAATTGCTCAGTGCTTTTCCACTATATTATTGTCAGCAATTTGGGCTTTAGGCCAATAAACATTGATAGATAAATTGTTACAAAATTTTGGGCCTTAGTCCAAATAGTTCATCAGTTAATAAGAATAACCTTATGTCAATACATTAATAATTATGTCAGCATCAATTAAAGTAATAGAAGATGTTAGAATCCTGGCTTATACTATGCTCCTGGTGCTAATTGCTAAGGATTTGACCAATTCAGCTGGAATAGGAGTATTGAAACTCTCAGATGCTTGTTATATAATTGGAGGTATAACACTACTTGTAAAATAAAATAAAAAAATGGGGTACTTTGAAAATGAGGTCTTTAAATATAAATATTTATTAGTGATAACCGCATGGGAAATAAGAAACCTCTTAATATCTCGCTTCTTAGCATTTAAAGCAATAAGAGGCTCAAAGTGAGAGGGGCGAGAAATTCATTACAGAGTGAGAGCAGCCTAAATAGGAACTAAGGGATCTCAACCTATCAGAGCTCTCGAAACTCAATTTGCTTTAACTTGACAGCCAATGGTTTGTTGACAAATGGTGAGATAAACCCGTGGAGCATAGATTTGATGTATTTAAACCAATCATATGGCGAGAATATAATTTTCCTGGTGGGACCCCTTCCAGGTCTATAAGTTAGGCTTTTCTCCACTTAGGAGTTTGGACAAAATTGCATATGGGATGTGGAGGGATATCAGAATGGCTCCCCTGATTCCGCCTGTTTGGCGTAACCCTACTATTTTCCATAAGGGTATCTGGCAGAGGAGAGGGAGAAGTAGTATTACTCTTATTTGAGGGATTCCATAAATAATCAAACAGTGTTGCTTGGGCGATATTAACATATCTATAACCAAAACACTCTTATAACAAATCGGACATGTAATTGTCTGATATTACCCCCTTCAAGAGCGTTAGAGGGAGAATAAGGGCGCAAGAGCTGGCTATGGACTCAGTTAACACTAACTCTAGTAGCAACGTATTGATGGATTACTTATCCCCTCGCTTATAAGTGACTACAAACGGTCCTTCACAGATAGACCAGAGCCTCTCACTTCAAGAGGAATGTTACAATTATGGTAATACAGAATCAAGCCGGTTACTTGGAAGGAATGAAGAGGGAACCAGAACTCATTAGCTGCTTGGCCCTCTTTTGTAACAGTTTTGGCCAAATTTGTCATATCCTCTGATTTAAACTGAATGGTTTGCTGGGCCAACTTCTTCACGGCTTGCTCATGATTAGTTTTATCAGAGAAGATACTTTTGGCTAATAAGGATAGCACTCCAGGTTCTCGTCCATGTATCATGTGGAAAGGAGAAAAAGTTTGAGGATTTACTGGTAGCTGATATGGTAGGCCATGAGGGAACTTGGTAAGTACAGATCCCAGTGAGGAGGGTCTGAAGTGGCCATTTTTTAGTATAGAGACCCGATTCTATTGTCTCTTTCCACAGTAACATTGGTAGATGGGTTATAAGCGGATGAGAAGAGTTGTTACGCTACCATGGAGGTAAGGAGGATCTTCACCTACCTGTAGGTAAAGGTTTTACCCTTGTCACAGAGCAGGACCTGGGGGCAATCATAGAGAGCGAAAATATACTGATGGAGGAAAGTAACCATATCTTTGGCAGTTTGAGCAGGAGGAGCTACAGCCTCAACCTATTTGGTAAAGTGGTCTATGCCTACTAAGATATATCTGTTTCCTCCAGTAGTCTGGGTTAGAGGACCAACCACATCTAGACTTATTGTGTGGAAGGACTGTTGAAGAGTAGTATGTTGGTACTGATACTGTGTCTTGTTGGTGGATTGATTTTTACAGGTCAGACAGGCATCCAGGAGTTCTGTAATGGTCTCCATGACACCCTCCCAGTATTAGCGCTCTTTATCCCGCTCATATGTTTTTGTACCCCACTATGGCCTAGAATAGAATGAGACTCCAAGATTACAGGTTCTCTGATAGCTGGAAATAAGGCAACCATTTTTCCCTTACTTTTTTGTATAGCTTCCTGATCTCCAACGTGATGTTGTGGGAGTGCTAAGCTAGCATCTTCTATATGGGTTCATTCTTATCAGCCCAAGCATCATGATTCACTAAGAGGTCATGTAAACTCTCATCTTCAATACTCTAAGTGAAGAACAGGCATTTGCGTCAACCTATCAACGCTCATTGTGGCGAGTTCCCACCCAATACTTAATTTTTATATCATAATACTGGATCTTTAAAGCCTAACAAACCAATCTTCCATTGGGATTCTTAATATTCTGATATCACTCCAAGTAGGCGTGGTCAATAACTACTTTATGAAGTCCCATGTAAGAAAAGGCGTTAGTATTTAACAGGAGAAATACACCTAGACATTCTTTTTCTTTGACACTGTTATTGCGTTCAGCTTTTAAAGACTTTCTAAAGTAGGTCATGGGATGATCGACCTCATGCTTATCCAATTGAGCAAGACAGCTCCACCAGCATAATCAGAGGCATCAATGAAAAACAAAAAATGTTCATTATAGTTTGGATTGCGTAGGATAGGTCATTCTTGTAGCATTTTTTTAGCGTCTCAAACAAAGCCTTTTATTCAGCATCAATAGAAGTGTTCTTAGTTAAAAGTTGAATGAGAGGCTCACTGAGCTGGGCAAGCTTTGGTATGAAATGATGGTTATACCCATCAAACCAGAAATACCTGAATATCTCATAGGTTTATGTGGTGGAGGATTTTTTACTCGCACTTTAACCTTATCTTGTAGAGGTTAAATGCTTCCTGTTAGAGAGAATGTCCAACAAAATTCCTTAAATAAAGTACATTTTGAAACTTTTCTTTCTGCTTGACATCACTTTCAAGAAAATTAATTATAAAGAATCCATTAATTTTCTATTGGCACCTACACCATATCAGTTTTCCATTTATGTAAGTGGATCCGCCACCTGCTGCCCCAGCGTGGGGCAGCAGCGCTCCACCTGCTAGCGTTTTACGCCATGCAGGCAAATGCGTGTGAACTGGCTCATCAAGTCCGCCTAATGAATTGGGCCAATTTTTCCCTCCAAGGGACTTTATATTACACTTAGCGTAGGTCCACCAAGCCAGCCCCACCCACATTGCCTACCCTGATCCAATATTCGCTTTTGCCTCCAAGTCAAATATGTGCATTGTTAACATTTTGGCGGATATGACTTATTTCCGCTGAATGAGTTGCGCAGGGTTTAGCCCACTGAGCAACAGCTAAACAATATAAAGATTGCTGGTCCCTCAATTAAACGTAATAAAGTTATATATTAAAATATGAGGCAATCGCCCCAGCTTCGCTACTATTTATTTTTAATATGATCTAACTGGCAGACCCTCTCAGCTTACACTCTCTACTTCTTCCTACTCACTTTCTTTTTCTACTACTGAAAACCTCCCCCTTTCTCTCTCACATATCCTTTAACCCTCAGTATTCCTCAATGGATTTGACACATTTCACTTAGTAAGTCTCAATTCACTATCAATGTGGAATTTGTTTGACCATCGAGGCTTCAACAGAATTTCCTCAATTACCAAACCTTAATTGATTCAATCGATTCACCTCGCTTTTCTCTAACCTATTACTTACCCTCAGAGCTCACTTTGCATCTAATTAACAATATACTGGAACACTAGCTTATTGCCCAGTCATATTGAAATCTTGACATTATCCCCCTTGACTGGACAATAAGCGCCTATTGCTTGTAGGCCCAAAGGAACTTCGCATGTACTCAGTTGATTATCTGACCACCCACGGGTGCATAATGGTGTATGCATCAGCCCCAGTCTTCTTGATGATCTCAAATGAGCTTGCTCCATATCCTGGCGAGCTTGTTCCTTCCTCCAAACCCATGTTGGTCATGAAACAGGACCGATTCCCCTACCCCGAACTGTGGAAAACTGCTGCATCTACATTAATCAGCTGCATGATCCCAAATCTTCTTGGCAATACTAGTGGAATATGCCTTAGTTTGGAGTTTAATCAATGCATTTGTTAAGGTAGACAAAGGCGGTAGGGTTTGACTCCTCCTGTATTCTCCACACAGGAGTAATGCAATGCAGGAAGTGCTGGATGTCGTCTATAGAGCAATTGAAATGGACTCTTACTGGTTGCTGAGTGGTAGCTGATATTGTATGCAAAGACAGCGGTGGATAAAAGGGTGCTCCAGTCTGATGGCCACTCTTTTACGAGCTTGCATAGAATATTTGCCAAGGTCACATTGACCCATTCCACCATACCATCAGATTCAGGGTGGTAGGGGGTAGTTAAAACCCCACGGATTTCCATGAACTTGTTCAACTTGTACAATATATGTGATGTGAAATTGGTTCCATTGTCAGTTAGAATAAATTGTGGACAACCATGGCGCTGTATAACACACTCCAGGATGAACTTGGTGGTAGCGACAGCCCCCAGATCCTTGATAGCCCTTGCTTCCACCCATCTTATCAAATGGTCGATGGCAACTATTATATATTGGTTCAATTCGCGCCAGTTGGAAGAGGCCCCACCATATCTAACGAAACCGTATGCCATGTGAACTGAGGCTTAACTAACTGGTAGGTGGTTTTCGGTGGAATGGTTTCTCCACTTGGCACTGATGGCAACAACAAACCGTCTCAAGCACATCATAGTGCATACTCTCCCAATAGTAGCGGGGTTGCAAGAACTTTAGCATCTTTTTCAGCCCTCCATGACCTACCGCCCTATGAGCATCCATAATGATCGCAGGCCTGGCAGAGGGTTTTGAGAAACTCAGCATCAATTCTCTCATCCAATTATATAGTGCACTGTTGCGCAAGAATGTATCCTGTCTAAGCCCATCTAACACTTTGATCACGGGCAGCAGCTCATCATGACACTTGCTAACAATCATCTTTTCATACATTATGTCCGCCACATCTGCTGTAATAGCGACTGTGGGCAATCGGGAAAGATAGTCTGCATTCTTATGCTTCGCCCCTGGCCAATGCATGATCTCAAAATCATACACTTGGAGCTTCCAAGCCCATTGCGTGAGCCACCCTTCAGGTTCCCACAGATTGTGTAGCCAGCGCAAGGAGGGATGATCTGTTACCACTTTGAATTACACCCCGTGGAGGTAGACCCAAATAGTTTATATGCATAGATTACCGCTAAACACCCCCACTTGACCATGGTGTAATTCCGTTCAGGGCCAGTTAAACTGTGGATGCAATATGCAATGGGGTGCTCTACACCGTCATCATCTTTTTGGGATAGCACAGCCCCTACAGCAGAAAGCAAAGCATCCATTTGCACATAAACTCTTTTTCAAAATCGGGGTATTGTAAAACAGGCGCGCTAGCCAACGAGGTTTGTAATAAATCAAAAGCAGTTTGACATTGATCCGTCCAGTTTAGGCAGCATTTTTCTTAAGTAGCTCAAAGAGTGGAGCTTCAATACAGCTGAGTTGGGAATGATCCACTGGTAGTAACTGACCATCCCAAGAACACCTGGATATCCCGCTTATTTATTGGCCAAGTCATCTGGTGGATGGCTTCCACCTTGGCCGGCTGAGGACTAAGCCCTTTTGGTTTCTACCACAAAGCCAAAAATTCCAATTGTTTCTTAAAAAAGTGGCACTTTCGGGGCTTAATCGTGATATTAGCTTCAGCTAGGCGACGGAATACTTGCTCCAGGTGTCCAAGATTCTCTGTGAATGTCCGCAAAATTATGTTGATATCATCAAGGTAGACAAGAACGCAAGACAGCTTTAGGTCACCCAAAATAGTGTCCATAGCCCGGTGGAATGTAGCAGGGGCATTGCAAAAACCCTGTGGCATACGTGTAGGCTGGAACAATTCCTTTGAGGTAATTATAGCGCACTTTTCTTGTTCCGCCACTGGCAAAACGACCTGCCAGTACCATGATATCAAGTCCATGGCAGAGAAATACTTGGCCCCACCTAACCAATCTAAAGCATCGTCAATTCACAGAAGTGGGTATGAATCTTTTTTCTGATGCTGTTAAGCTTCCAATAATCAATTACTACTTAATTGGATCCATCTTTATTTTTGACAATGAGCACCGGAGATGCCCAGAGACTCTTTGAAGGCTCCAACATTCCATGTTCCACCAATGTATCTATTTCTGCAGATACAACTTCTATGCTGCCTTTGAGCGTCAGATAGGTCATGACCTAATAGGGGGTGGTCTCCCGTGTCCACCCAATGCATGACCCCACGAGTGCAACCCAAGTCATGGTCATCAGTAGCAAAAATGCTGTGATATTTCTTAAACAGATCCATCACCCTGTCCTTCTGAACTCTGATAGCCCAGTTAGCGCCTCCCACAAAACCACCGTCATTACGCTGAAGATGGTTTTTTGAGGCAAGCCAAGATCTTCCCAGGAACCAAAGTCATGTACCTGGTGACCTCATCAATAGGGACCAGGTGCAAGTAAGCCACCACTTGGTGCCGCTGAACCTTCATCACCTCCTTTTGCAGATTCGCTACCAACACCTTCAAATCCCCCTTCCCTGGTAACAGTAACCCAGGAGCCACATGAGGTTCGAGATGTGATTGTTGATAAGGCCCCACAACCTCTCCATGCAGACCTCATAGTATATCAATTTCGAGCTCTGTCCCAATTATGACCTGATGCCCAGAAGGGATAGTCCAAGCATTCGCAGCTCGTTTTTGAATCCTTTATACTCATAAATCTGGTTTGGAAGCCTTTGGGTTTTCCACCTCATTCGTCAATATCTTACAGAAATCACACCATTGCTTAAAGCAAGATTAATTTGACCGGAGTGGATTGGGTCATCTGGGACTCCGCTGGAAGTAAAATAGATAGGGATCTGTTGTCCCAGGATACTAATGATCTCATCCGCCATATTAACCACAGCCCCAAAGTGCTGCATAAATGCAGCTTAATCAACATGTCATAGTGGTCATTAGGCAACACCACTGCTGGAGCAGATGCGCCAGCTGACCTGAACCTCAAAGGGAATGTGCTATATGCGCCTTCTGACACAGTACTCTGTGCCCCTAAAGTTCCATACACTACTCGGTGGTCCACATCTGGCTTCTGAGGAAGCTTAGTCACAAGCTTGATGGATATTATATTGACAGAAGCGCCTGTATCGATGATCTCCCAAATTTTGGTATTCTGCATGAATATGTCACAGTAGGTGCATTCTGAATAAGAAGAACCAATGGTGTTCGATACATAAACATTCAAGGGCGTTTGATTATCCAGAAAAGTGTACATACCAGCCCCAACATGAGGATACTCTTGGGCAATCTTTTCTAAAGGAATCGCCACCTCCCCCTCCAAAGATGCGATATATGTGGAGGGTTCACCGCTGATTGTACCATTCCGCCCAAGGATTTACCAGGCGTACTGCTTATACACGTCTTGGCGGAACCCATGTCTTCATTATTGGGGTTTCTACCTCAGCTTGAGGCCAAAAGGTGGTAAGGGATCTGTTAATATACTAAATCCTCATGGTGTGCCCCAGAGTTGACACAAAGTGATCTATGATGAACATCAGGGACAATTACATTTGAATCAGAGAAAACAGAGCGTCCTGTCTCTACTCTGCTCGCCCTTTTCCCTGTACATATGGGACAACGGATACTGCATGGGCCCTTGGTTTGGCCTTACAACTAACTGCAAAATGACCTGTTTGGCCACATGAGAAACAAGTGTTTGGGACCGGCGCTCATCTCTGAATCACCCCAGAAGGTCTAGGTCTGCTGTTGAACCACGGTTTATTATGGGCCCAAGGATAAGCGGTTTGATCATAATAGGGATGTAAAGGACCCGCCCATGAGCTGAGTGGCCGAGGAGTGACCCACCGATTGCCTCCATATTGGTTAGATTCTTCATTTAGCGGAATATCAGTGGCAGATACAGGATCCTTCCGCTCCACATTGGTAGCACTAAAGGTGGCGGATAACTTGCGTAAATGATGGATGATCTTGAGTAACTCCACACCCTCCTGAAGAGTGTACGCCATAGTATTATGCAATTCGCAGTAGGGCTTGACAGCCGCCGTCATTGCTATGCCCACCTCCCCATTAGATAAGACATTTTCACACAACAACACATGAGCCTCATTAGTGAATCACTCCGCAAACTGTGTTAAAGACTCATTTTTTTGAAAAGATATTGTTAAAAAGTCTACTTTGCGCTGAGCCAAATTCGCTTTGCCCCCAAACAGGAGAATTAAAGTATGCTTTACCTCTTGGTAAGCTACAGTACTGTTTTTAGGATAACAAATAACTTGATAAGCACTTGAAACAACCAACGCAGATAACAACAGTTTAGCTTTTCGTCAATCAGAAGCCCCCTATGGCAAACTCAAACCGCTTGAAAAACCCATGTATGTTACCATCTCGGTTAAATGGGGCAACCTGTCTCTGCAGACTTCCTTTTCCTTAACAACCTTATCTAATTTATACTCCGCACAGTCTAGCCGCTCCATCATGCTGCTCAAGAGGTTGGCAAGTTGGTTGGCATGGTCACCTGCTGGGAGCTGTTGGCGGAAGGCATGGTTGAGCTGTTCAGGAATATTCTTATTCTCATGAAAAAGCACTTTTTGCGCCTGAAGTAAGGTATCCAAAGCAAGATTCAGTTCCCCATAGTGAGATATTTCAATCACCGGGGGTAATACCCCATCAAAGCGAGCTGGTTGCGCCAGAGGTGAAATTAATGAAGTTATTAGTTGAACAATGGGCCCCCTGTAGTGAGCACCACTGTTAACTTTTTGGCAAATAAGGCTTATTTCCGCTGAACGAGTTGCGCAGGGTTTAGCCCACTGAGAAACGGCCAAAATGATATGGAGATTGTTGGTCCCTCAATTAAACGTAATAAAGTTATATATAAAAATATGAGGCAATCGCCCCAGCTTCGCTACTATTTATTTTTAATATGATCTAACTGGCAGACCCTCTCAGCTTACACTCTCTACTTCTTCCTACTCACTTTCTTTTTCTACTACTGAAAACCTCCCCTTTCTCTCTCACATATCCTTTAAACCTCAGTATTCCTCAATGGATTTGACACATTTTACTTAGTAAGTCTCAATTCACTATCAATGTGGAATTTGTTTGACCATCGAGGCTTCAACGGAATTTCCTCAATTACCAAACCTTAATTGATTCAATTGATTCACCTCGTTTTGCTCTAACCTATTACTTACCCTCAGAGCTCACTTTGCATATAATTGATGATTCACCAGAACACTGGCTTATCGCCCAGTATTATTAGTATTTTGACTGGCGTCTCTTCCCATATGCTGACAATGCAATAATTGAGCTGGCAATGTCCACGTTTTCACCGTTGGAATTAATAACTTCCGCCATTATAAAGCTATTTTGATATTGGTTTTCCCACTGAAGAGGACGCAGCTGCTGCAGCAACTATGGCCTAAATATATAAAAACACACCTATTACACAAACCTACACGCCTCCCCAGTGACACCACAATGATGGTTAACTTTGCATACCCTCCTTCACATCTTCCCCCTCAACGCTCTATGAAGAACTGATGATGGGCCATCTAGTACTAAAAAAAGAACTGATGATGGGGCTGTCCAAATATTGAAAAAACCCATCCTCCACTTCCTGGCACCAAGCGGAGCTGAGCGGTTAGTGGCACTACAGGCAATGGCCACCATTACCCCCACGAGCTAACCATAGCCTAGTACATCCCACCACATGCCCATACCCCATCTGCACCAGATCACTTCTTTTGGGCTCATATTGATAACGGCTGCACCGTTTGCCCCCTATGCCATGAGTTGGGTCATTCAAAAAAACTGTAGCTACAATTAAAAACAAGCGGAATCCATCAAACCCACACATGAGGCCGCACACAAAGCATTTGAGTGGGGATTTTGGCTGCCCCCACCCCCTCCAGCTGAACGCTCAAGAAATCAACAAAACCTTTGCAACCAAAGCCCAAGATGGCTTAATTTCTCATAATATATCCAATCAGGAGCAGGTTTGGACCTAAATTCAATCCAACTAATTTAATGCCAAAACTTATTTAAACAAAAACATGTCCCTCTGAATCCATCATGCTCAACCAAAATCCCTGGGACTTATTGGATGAATTAACTGAATCTGGGGAAATTGTCCCACCTCCCGAAATTCCAATTAATTTGGAACCATATATACCTTCAGATTTCGATGCCGCATTCCCATACAAGAAATATGTTCCCAAACCCACCGCTACCCCATTCTTGAGTGACCATCAACTTGCCAAGGCCACTGTGGCCTCTCCTGATAGCCGCCATCTCCACGAAGCCATGGTGCTATTTGTCACTGAATTTAATGAAGGGCTACATTTAATCAATTACCTTGTCAATTTCCCTGAGGTTGCAAAAGTGGAAATTGAACGATTAAAGGAAACTGCCACTTCTGCTATCAAGCAAGTTGTTGCACTAGCAGAATTTCCCCCACCACGTGCATCACCAGAGCCAATATCACTAAATTTTCCCAGCTTCCCGATGCATGCATACAAGCTGAACACCATGTTGCCAAATTCCTGGAGGCTATACTCCTGGTCCAGATTGTTACAAAAGACATTAACACTTCTCTATTCTTCCTCGACCCACACCTCACAGATGATCAACCTCTTTGCTCTCAGCTTTGATCCGCCTCTTCATTTGTGAAGATGAAATTGATAATCTGCATGATCCCCCTCCCCTCCGCCATGGTGGGATAAGCAGTTCACAACTGCTACGCCTGGTAGGTTAATCTTCCTTTTTGTTTTGGTGTCTCGCCACTCATTTAGGGCGTTTGGTTTGTGTTTTTAGCCGTTATTTTTGTATTAGTAATGTCTGTCCCCTGGTCAGCTTACTTCGAATAAAATCGAATAAAATTTAAATAAAGTACATTTTATGGTTACAACTTAAAGTTAGACTCTTGAAGGCGTTGAAAAACTCATTTAGATGAGTAAGATGTTTGCAAAGAGTTTTTGAAATACCGTGATGTTATCAAAATATAATATAACACAACTTAGCTTAAGATCCTGTAAAATTGAAACCATCACTTGTTGGAATGATGAAGGTGCATTGCACAACCTTTGAGGTAGTCAAGTGGGTTGAAATAGGCCTTCACTGCAATTGAGGCATATTCTTCCTGATTTTGTGAGGAGAGGTCCATCTATCTGTATCTGCTGGTCATATACACAGCGAGATAAATTTGAAGTCAGAGAGTTGTACAAGGGCGTCATCAATGCTAGTGATAGGAAAACTATCTTTTTTGTGAGGTTGTTCAATTTCAATAGTCCATAATTACCCAACGACCTCCGTTTTTAACAAGCAAGAGAGGAGGCGCCTAAGGCTTTGGAAAGGTACTAGTAATGCAGCATCTAACAACTGTTTGAGCTCTGTCCACATTTTTTGCTTTTTAACATTTGATTCCTTGTAAGGTTTGGGTTGGATAGGACTAGCATCACCAACATCAATTGTATGGCTCCAACCCTTCATGTTCCCATAATCAATATTAATTTAGAGAAAATATCACTATAGACATCTAATAAGGAATGAACTCTTAAGATCATCCAGGGTTAGTTCATCATGAAGTATGAATGTTTGGCAATGTACATAACAATTTGTTGTTAGGTAAGCCCATATCTAACATAGAAGTGATGAACATTTTTATGCTTGATCCAACTTTTGAGCAATTTTACAAAAATGTTATATTATCTCCCACTGTCTAGACACGTTTATTTCCCAATTAATGTCCTTGGATTGCAATATGCTGCTCCAGTGTGGGGCAGCGGTGATCCACCTTCCAGCGTTTTCTGCCCTTCAAGGAAACGTTTTTGATGTGCTCAAATAGTCCGCCAAGCTCTACTGTCCAATTTGTCCCTCCATGGGACTTGGCGCTTCACCTCAAACAAGCCACCCAACTTGTCCTCATCCTCTCGCCCTACCCAGATCCACTATCAATTTTGCCTCTGTGTTGACTATGGGCATATATCCCATACGCCAACAAAGCAATAATCAAACTCGCCACCGTTGCCTTTACACTAGGTGCATTTATCAATTTCCACCCTTTTAAAAGATATTTTGACATAGGATTCCAAACAGAGGAGGATGCTGCAGCAGCTGCATTGACTCCACTAATGCACAAAAATGCCCCGTCCCAACTACCCAAACTTATATCCCTGATGACACTACACTGGTGGTTTCATTTGCCAACCTCCCTTCACTTCTCCCACCCCAAATTTATATGATGAGTTGATGTCAGTGCTTTTGGCTTATGGCACTCAGCCCAACCTTTTCTTCGCCATTCCTTCTGGTGCAGTGCTTGGCTGCCCCTCGAGATACTGCCACCATCATCCCAAGTCACTCTACCATTGCCCAGAAAATCCCCTGCATGCTCACATTGCAGTGGCTCCAGTGCATTTCATTTGGGCTCATGTCAATAGAGGTCAACAAATTTGTCCCATTTGTTTTGAGATTGACCACTATAAACGGTCCTGGCCCTATGCCAATTCATTAGTTACAATTTATGAACCCATTTCAGTGGCATCTGAATGGGGCGTTTTGTTGACCCCTCCCACCCAACATTATTACACATTGGGCCAATGCAGGAAATCAAAAACAAAACCTCCAGCCACACTCACCGCCCTGTGCACAAAATGACCAAGCATAGTCGGTATTGGACCATCATCTGCACCCAAGAAATCTACTTGACTACTACAACTCATCCTAATTCTACATCCATTATTCTCGTGAACCAAAATCTTTGGGACCTATTGGATGAGATTGATGAATCAGGTAAAATTGTCATGAATAAGTGTGACGAATCTGATGAAGAAGGCCCAAATGAATATTATTGGGGTTAATTTTATAACTTTGATTTTTACAAAACCCTCTCTCCTAGATGATATGCTACTAAACCCAATGATATCACATTCCAAAGTGACTATCAGCTTGCCTTAGCAGCAGTGGCCTCACCCCATTACCACCAACTCCGCAAAGCAGTGGCACAATCAATGAATCAATTCTATGAAGGGCTGAGCTCAATCAACTTCCACATGATTTCCCTGAAGGTGTATGTGAGGAAATCACCAGTTTGGCCGATGATACCAATGACGCTGTCATGCATGTTGAAAAACTATCAGCATTCAACCCAACCTCTAAAATTACCCAGTAAAATATTGCCAGGTTGGCCTAATTCCCAGATGATAACATCCAAGCTAAACATCATGTTGCATAGTTAGTTGAGTCTGTCTTCCAAGTTGATCTTGAGGTAAGTAACCGTTATCTCATTCTCCTCCAACCCCACCACACCGATACCCAACGCTCTTTCTCTCTGCTTTTGTCACTTCTTCAACCAATATGCATCTTACATACAAGATTCGCTTGAAGAAGAGATGGCTGACCCTCCCTCCCCTTCTACCATGGTGGGCTAGCGGTACTCCTCTCCTAGACTGGTTGAAGGTTTTAAATTTCTTTTTTACGCCCTTATTATTTTGGATTTTTTTTGGTTCAAATCAGTAATGTCCATCCCCTGGTTGGTGTGCCTCAAATAATTAGAAAACATAGAACTTATGAAGTGGGTCTCAACTTTTCTTTCTCGTTGCAAACACTTTTGCAACCCATTCAATTAAGACTAAATCTAGTTTGATAATCTCATAGAGGGGATTAGTCTGCGCCCATGTCGGAGCAGTTGGGAAAGCAAGGCAAGAGGAGCAGGTGGAAGGCCCGCGGCCTCTAACATTTGAAAACGCCCCGGAGAATCTGGCAGAATAGAAAAATCTAAGAAACTGGCGGTCACAATTTCCCTGGAGATACTCACATGGCAAGCATGATGCAACCAGTACATCAACACGCCACATTCCCAGCCACTTTCGTCGGTGGAATTCGGAGTCTGTGTGTATCTGGACATCAAAAAATGGCCCTATGGGAAAAATTTTGTGAAGATGTACACAAAATTTTCCCGACCGTGGTGTACGTTGCACCTCACTCCATGTCGCGCGGTTGGCTGGACCTAGGTTTTGAAAGCAAAATAGCAGCAGACGAGGCTGCAGTGGTGCGCATAGTGGTCAACCTCAAGAAGGGCAATGGGTCATCGAAACTAAATGCACCAGATGGACAAAATCAAACCAAATTTTCCTCACGTTTGACTTTTGCCTACTATGGTAAAATGTGACATTTTGGAGCAACACCTGAAAGATGGTCTCGCCATATATGGCGAAATAAAATCTTTGAAATGCAACGTTTCACGCTGATGCCACACCTGTGCACCAGCAAAGCCATGCCAGTTCTGACCCTAACTGAGGAGATCGCGAAGGACCTAACCCAGATCCTGCACTCCACCTTTATTGACATCGCAGGGCACACCCACCACCCATTCCGGGTAACCGTGGATAGCGCGCCCCCATTTGCACCCACTGTGATGCATTCAGCCATAAGGCGCATGCATGCCCCATCAAAGAGGGCGTCACATTCCAAGAGCACCCCTCGGCGGCCATGGCCAGTGGAGAGGCGCACTACAAACCAACCGCAAGCACCAAGGAGGCTTTCCCGTGGGGAGCACAAGGCTGCTACCTATTGGTAAAGCCCATCTCCCCACAGGAGCGGAAGAAGGCCAAGCAGGCCCATAGGACCGCGGCCAAGGAAGTGGCCAAGGTCACCACCACCATCCCACACTCACAACGCCAGGAGGACATGGAGACCTTCGTGGCAGAAGCAACTCAGGAATCCATCACCCAATCAGATTGGGAGGCCCAAGCCAAACGGGCCACTCAATCTGAGGATCCCATGGGAGATTCGATCTCACCCAATCGCTGCACCCAAGCCGCATTTGAAACCAACTTGGGACCTATCCCAACCAAAAATTTTTTTGCCCCTCGACGGTGCACGAACTTATCCGCACCACAAAAATTCGTCCGACGTCGGGAAAAAATAAAGCAAAGGCCAAAGCCAATGCGACTCTTTCTGCAAAAATTAACAAAAACCCCGATAGCATTGCTGCTAATACCCGCGCTGCTGTGAAAGCCCGTGGGGACCTGCAAGAGGCTGGTGGGCCTGGGGGCCCACCCCCTCACACCTAAGGTGCAATGGGGGAAACCTTCACTCTAGGGATGCTGAATATCACCGGACTCAAGGCCTCCCCATCCTGGGCTAGGAAACTGAGTTTTTTACAATACAATTTACCCGTGGATATCCTGGCCATCCAGGAAACCCAAAGTCCACGAGGTTCTGAGGAAGCTTGGAAAACAATGCTCCTACCATCCCTATCCTTTTGGTCAAAGCACTGTGGGGTGCTAATTTGGAAAAACAATTTTTTCAAATTTACATCTTCAGAAACATTCCTAAATGGCCAAGTGCTCGTTGTCACCTTCTCATGGGCCGATGTTGCACACACAATCATCAACATTTACGCCCCAAACGGTGCACAAGAGCGTCAGGAATTTTTCGTCAGTCAAATCCCTCCCGCTACCCCCAATTCTTTCCTAATTGGTGACATGAACTGTTGGCTAACCTCACCAATGGACCGGTGGCCACCCTCACCCCACGCCCCACAGGGTCATGTAGAACTACGCATTTTAAAAGCCACCCTTGGGTTAATGGATGCGCTGCCATGACATGCCCCACTGCTCGAAAACATGACGCGTCCCCACATCCACAACGGCCAATCAAGGTCCATGACCCACATCAACCTTATTCTAGCACTGGCGAAATTCCAACCCCACATCTCCCACTTCAAAACAATGAAAATAGAATTCTCTGACCATTGACTGGTCTTGATAACATACCACTTACCCGTCACAGTTGCAAAGGCCCCACATTGGTGCAAAATCTGCCCCCCAGAGCTCGTGTCATCAGGATTTTCCACGTGGGTGGAAGAGGCAACTTTGGCAAAATCATTTGTTGCACCGTTTTGCGCGGACCCCATTTCCACATGGGTAACTTTCAAAGAAGACACCATCTGCCACTATTGCCATCTCTCATCCAGATGCATATAAGCCACATCGGCAATTATATCGCGCGTGCTGGTGGAATTGGCCCACTTGGAGTCCAACATTCCAGCCTCAGGATATAGCCCTGCATGGGGCCAGAAGTGGGCAGAGGCAGCCGCCCACCTCAACGCACTTGAAAGGCAACACAAACATTGGGTTTGTGTCCAATACAGAGCCACACGCATCACTAAAGGTGACAAGTGCACTGCATACTTCTTCAAAAAAATTTTGCACCATGCCAGAGCGTGGCCTGCACACAAGTGCGAAGATCAGATAATTCTATTGTGGACACACTGGCTGAAGTGGCAATCGAAACGCAAAGATATTACTCTGAGTTATACCGAGCTGAACCAATTCAGCCAGCCAAAATGGCGGAATTTCTCGACTGAGCTCATATCTGCACCATTTTTCAATACCCAGAAATAATGAATTTAATTACTCTGAACGAATTATGGACTACCATTTGCGGTGCGCCAAACCGAAAATGCCCAGGCCCAGATGACATTTCCATATGAGTTCTACAAAAAATATTTTAAATATATATTCCCATTGCTGCAAGCCTCACTCAACCAAATCCTGTTGGAAACGCGCCTCCTACCAGGAGGACATGAGGCCTTTACAGTCACACTCTTCAAGAAAGGGGATAGGCTAGACTTAGCCAACTGGCGCCCCATTTCTCTAACAAACACAGACACCAAAATTTTAACAAAAATCATGGCTAACCGTTTAGGGACTGTAGCATCTGCCACCATCTCCCCAGAACAATTCGGTTTCATCCCCAGAAGGTCAATTTGGGATAACGTGCACTCTGTGGTTAATGTGTGTCAGTCCACAGCCTCTGGGGCACTTGTTTTCTTGGACCAACAAAAGGCCTATGATAGAGTAAATTGGGAATACCTTAGGGCCTGCCTCCAACAATTCCGCTTACCTCCCCGCTTCATTAACTGGGTGATGCTGCTCACGGAATCTGCAACAATGGCAGTGCGCGGCCCAGGTTTCCTAACGGAAGTAGTCCGTCCTCAAAGGGGCCTGTGACAAGGGGACCCCCTGAGCCCACTCTTATACAACTTCAGCCTTGACCCACTACTGCGAAATGTGAATGCCCAACTCACTGGGGTCCATGTGCCAGGCCAAACCCCAGTCAAGAGGATGGCGTTTGCAGATGATTGCGTGGTGGGGGTGTCTAATATCAAAGATGCATGCGCGCTTGAAGCCCTCATCCAGGAATATTCCTCGGTAAGCAACGCGGCACTGAACGCCTCCAAAACCGAAATCATTCTCCTTGGTCAGATTCAGAACTGCTGGGCCCCAACAAGTAGTTCCCAACCCGGCCCATCTGCTCGCCCACGTCCACGACTTACTAACTCAAAACACACCGCTCCACTGGTGCTCCCCTTTGTGCCACGACCTACCATAGGACCGTTACGCCATCTGGGCGTGTGGTTGGAGGCAGGTGGATACGCGTCAGCAGTAATGGAGTGCCATATACTGGACAACGTGACGAAGCGAATCGCCTCTCTCAGAGCCCACCCTACTACCCTCACTGGCAGGGTTGTTCTTGCCAACTCTATGCTCCTATCCAAAGTCTGGTTCGGAGCCCACGCCATCCCCTTCTCCCCAAGCTTCTTCAAATCCCTGTATGCTTTGCTACAAGGATGGCTTTGGTCAGGCCGCCCTCCACCAGTATGGCTAGAGGTCATGTTTGGCCCTCATCATCATGGTGGCATGGGCCTACTTGACTTCAAAGCCCATGCCGCCAAGATCCTGGGCACCTGGATTGCGGATGTCACTGCTCCTACACTCCCATCCCAACACTGGTCCCGCGCGGCCCACTCCAACTTCTCCTGAGCCTTGGGCCTCAACAATCCATCAAACCCCCACTCCCCGATGAAATACCTCGCATCATACATATCAGCCACAGGTCCTCACGGGACCAAAACCCACTACAAACGAATCCTACTCTCCATGCGAAGCGCAGAGTGGAGAATTCGTAATAGTGGACATACAACCTGAAGAGGCCGCCCCTCTCCTCAGTTCACACAAGAGGTACAGGGGCTACCCATCCATGATGGCGTGATCCCCATTCGACCCCAAGTCCTATCCAGGGTGGACTACCTGGACATGATGGACATCCCTTATTCCACTGAGACCCAAAAGACTATCTGGAAATACGCACACCATCCTCTGTTGCAGCCTCAAGTCCGCTCCAATGTGTGGCGCTGCCTGAGGCGGGTGTATCATACAGCTGAGCGCTCTAATGCTTTACACTCATCCTGTGTCGTGTGTGGCCAGTATGGAACTCTGTTTCACCGCCTGGAGAAGTGCCCCACCTCTAAAGTAATATGGCGCGAAGTCCAACGTCTGCTAGGCCAGGATCAAACACATCCCTTCAGTCTGTCAAGAGATATGTTTGCTTCATCAATGGCCTCCCCCTCCCCACCCTCCCTCCGTGCTCTGGTGGTTGCAATCGCCATGTGGACTATCCACACGATTGTCTTGGATGCCATCGCTGGATCCATCCCCACCCTCCCTGAAGCTGTCCACAGATTCCGGTCTCATTTGGTGGATCACTTTCAAGCGTGGATGTTTGGATATCTCCCACCGCGTCGCCAACAGCTGGTCTCCTCCTGGTTCCCAGTCTGGTTCATCAAATCAGACCCCTTCCTCCACACGTGCTCAATAGTGGCTACGTCCCCTACACACGTTCCCTCCCCCTTCCCATAAGTGGCGTTCCCGCTGGCAACAAGAGATAGCATCGCTTCTCTGGGGTGCCTCCCCTGGTACTAAGTTTTGTCTCGTCTGAGACATTTTCGGAAGTGTTCATCCTATGGTCGGCCTTCCCCGCAATAAATCAAATTAAATAGAACTTATAAAGTGAATTTTTTAATAACCTCAATTGAGATCAGCAGGACTTTTTCTATTTCCTAATGTTTTTATAATAATGTCCTTATTAGTGAGATTCCCCAATATAATATTGATATGTCGCTGGTAGGCATGATATATTATACTAGGCAATACTTAATGTTCTAAGGGACTTCTCCCTTGATGCTTGTTATGTATAATAAGAAATTTGAGAGATTTGTAAATTAAACATGGTGTCAGTCACTCACTAGTCACCAGACTTGATTATTAGATATTCTGGGCAATAAGAGATGCCTTCTAATACGTCAACAATAACAGGCATATTTTTTGTATTCCGCCTATACGTTGTGCAGTGCAATGATGATTCAGATGAAGGGTACTCAACCAGGAAAAATATTCTTTCTTGCAGGGTCTTGTATTGTTTAAATTTTAATTTATTGCGGGGAAGACTGACCAGGGGATGGACACTTCTGAAAGTAAACATGAAAGAAAACGAAACTCAGTAACAGGGAAGGCACCCCAGAGAAGCGATGCTATCTCCTGTTGCCAGCGGGAACGCCTCTATGGGGAGGAGGGGGGAACGTTTAAAGGGGTCATAACCTCAATTGAACACGTGTGGAGGAAGGGGTCCGAGTTGATGAACCAGACTGGGAACCAGGAGGAGACCAGCTGATGGCGACGCGGTGGGAGGTACCCAAACATCCACGCTTGAAAGTGGTCCACCAAATGGGACTGAAATCTGTGGACAGCTTCTGGGAGGGGGTGGAGCCTGCGATGGCATCCAAGACAATTGTATGGATAGTCCACATGGCAATTGCGACCACCAGAGCATGGAGGGAGGGTGGAAGAGGGGGTACCATGTGTATAGCAAACAAATCTCTTGATAGACTGAAGGGATGTGTTTGATCCTGGCCAAGCAGACGTTGAACTTCACGCCATATCGCTTTAGAGGTAGGGCACTTCTCTTAGGCGGTGAAACAGCGTTCCATACTGGCCACACACGACGCAGGATGAGTGTAAAGCGTTAGAGCGCTCAGCCATATGGTACACCCACCTCAGTAAGCGCCACACATAGGAACGGATATGAGGCTGCTACAGAGGGTGGTGTGCTATTTCCAAATAATCTTCTGGGTCTCAAGGGAATAAGGGATGTCCATCATGTCCAGGTAGTCCACCCTGGATAGGACATGGGGCCGTGTGGGGATCAAGCCATCTTGAATGAGTAGCCCCTGTACCTTCTGTGTGAACTGAGGAGAGGGGTGGCCTCTCTGGGCTGTGTGTCCACTAATACGGATTCTCCACTCAGCGCTCCACATGGAGAGGAGGATTTGTTTGTAGTGGGTTTTAGTACTGTGAGGACCTGTGGCCGATGGGTGGGAAGCCAGATACCTCATCAAGGAGTGAGGGTTCTATGGATTGGTAAGGCCCAGGGCGCGGGAGAAATTGGAGTAGGATGCGCGGGGCCAGTGTTGGGAGGGGAGCGTAGGGGCAGTGATGGCCGCAATCCAGGTGCCCAGGATCTTGGCAGCATGGGCTTTAAAGTCAAGCAGGCCCAAACCACCATGTCAATGAGGGCCAAACATGACCTCAAGCCGCACTGGCGATGGGCGGCCTGACCAGAGCCACCCTTGTAGAAGGGCATACATAGATTTGAAAAACTCAGGGAGAAGGCGATGGCGTGGCACCAAACCAGACTTTGGAGAGGAGCATAGAGTTGGCTAAAACAACCCTGCCAACAAGGGAAGTAGGGTGGGCTCTGAGGGAGGCGATGCGCTTTGTCACATTGTCTAGAATACGACTTTCCATTACTGTTGAGGCATACCCGCCTGCCTCCACCCACATGCCCAGATGGCGGACAGGCCCTATGGTAGGGCATGGTACGAAGGGGAGCACAAGTGGGGCGGTTTGGGGTGAGTAGGGAGGGTGAGCACATGTGCGAGCAGATGGGCCAGGCTGGGCACTTTTCGTTGGGGCCCAGCAGGTTTGATACCAACCAAGGAGGATGATTTCAGTTTTGGAAGCGTTCAGTGCAGCATTACTTACCCGGGAATACTCATGGATGAGAGTTTTAAGCGCGCGTGCATCTTGATTATTAGACACCCTGACCACACAATCATCTGCAAATGCCATCATGTTGACTGGGGCTTGTCCTGGTGCATGGACCCCAGTGAGGTGGGCATTCACGTTTCGAAGTAGTGGGTCAAGGCTGAAGTTATATAAGAGTGGGATAAGGGGGTCCCTTTGGCGTAGGCCCCTTTGAGGGTGGACTACTTCTGTGAGGAAGCCTGGGCCACGCACTGCCATTGTTGCAGATTCTGTAAGCATCATCACCCAGCTGATGAAGCGAGGGGGTAAGTGGAAATGGTGGAGGCAGGCCCTGAGGTATTCCCAGTTTAATCTATCATATGCCTTCTGTTGTTCCAAGAATACTAGTGCCCCAGAGGCTGTGGACTGGCATGCATTACCCACATAGTGCACATTGTCCCAAATTGACCTTCTGGGTATGAAACCAAATTGTTTTGGGGAGATGGTGGCAGAGGCTATAATCCCTAGATGGTTAGCCAAGATTTTAGTTAAAATTTTTGTATCCGTGTTAGTTAGAGAAGATGGGGCGCCAGTTGGCTAATTCTAGTTTATTTCCTTTCTGAAGATCGTGATGGTGAAGGCCTCTTGCCCTCCTGGTAGAAGGCGCGTAACCAGAAGGCTCTGGTTAAGGGAGAAAAGCAGCAGTGGGGATATATATATATGAAGTACTTCTTATAGAACTCATACAGAATGCCATCTGGGCCTGGGCATTTCCAATTTGGTGCACCGCGGATACTGGACTGGAGTTCATTTGGAGTAATTAAATTCATTAACTCCAGGTATCAGGAAACAGTGCGGATGTGAGTGCTATCGAAAAACTTTGCCATTTCAGCTGGCTGAATTGGATTGGATTGGTACAACTTGGAGTAATACTTTTGTATTTCAATTGCCACTTTGGCTGGTATATCCGTGATGGAATCATCCGACCTCCACACCTGTGTACAGGCCATGCTCTGGCGCAGTGTGAAGAATTATTTAAAAAAATAAGCAGAGCACGTGACACCCTCTGTAATGTGTTTGGCCCTTTACTGAACACAAACCTGATATCTGTGTTGCCTTTCAAGTGCAATGAGGTGGGTGGCTGCTTCTGCCCACTTCCGGCCCCAAGCAGAACTGTAGCCCATGGCTGGGATGTTGGACTCCAGGTGTGCCAACTCTTCCAGAGCGTGTGAGATGACAGCCAATGTAGCTCATGAGCGTTGGGAGGAGAGGTGGCGAGTGTGGCGGATGGTATCCACTTTGAAGGCTGACCATGTGGAAATTGGGTCCACGCAAAATGGTGTAATAAAACTCTTTTGCCGAAGTCACTGATTCCACCCAAGTGGAAAATCCTGGCAACGCGAGTTTGGGTGGGCGGAGTTTGCACCAATGCAGAGCCCTAGCCACTGTGATGGGTAAGTGGTAGGTTATCAAGACCAGATGGTGGTCGGAGAAATCAATTTTTGATGTGTGGAAGTGGGAAATATGAGATCAAAATTTCGCCGGCATGAGGATAAGGTTGATGTGGGACATGGACCTTAATTGGCCATCGTGGATGTGGGGGCGCATCATATTTTCAAGCAGCGGAGCTTGCTGCAGCAGCGCGTCTAGCAACCCAAGGGTAGCCTTTAGAACGTGAAGTTCTACGTGACCCTGGGGGAGTGGGATGAGGAAGGCCAACAGTCCGTGGATGTGTTTAACCAACAGTTCATGTCGCCAACTACAAAAGGGTCAGGGGGTAACAGAAGGGATTTGACTGATGAGAAAAATTCCTGACACTCTCATGCACAGGTTGGGGCATAAATGTTGACGATAGCGTGCACCACGTCAGCCCACAAAAATGTGATAATGAGGACTCAGTCATTGAGGAAGGATTCAGATGATAAAAATTTAGGGAAATTGTTTTTCTGAACAAGCACCCCACAGTGCTCAGACAAGAAGGATAGGGAAGGGAGGAGCATATTTTCCAAGCATCCTCAGAACCTCATGGACAGTGGGACTCCTGGATGGCCAGGATGTTCATGGGTAAATTTTTTTGTAAAAAAAATCAGTTTCCTAGCATGGGACGGCGAGGCCTTGAGTCTGGCGATATTCAACGTCCCTAAAGTGAAGGCTTCTCCCATTGCACCTTAGGTAGGGGGTGGGCACCTGGGCCCACCATCCTCCTCTGGATCCCCATGGGCCTTCACGGTGGCATGGGTGTTTACAGCAATGCTATTGGAAGATTTGTTAATCTTAGCAGACAGGTTCGCGTTGGCTTTTGCCTTTGCTTTTTGTTTCCCCACTGTCAAATGAATTTTTGTGATGCGGATGAGTTTAGTGCACCAACGTTCAGGTCAAAAAAACTTTTCAGGTAGGTTGGAGACCAAATTAGTTTCAATTGGGGCTTGGTTGCAAAGATCAGGTGAGATTGAGTCGCCCATCAGATCCTCAGATTGGGTGGCCCAATTGCCTTGGGCCTACCAATCTGATTGGTTGAGGGATTCCCGAGTTGCTTCCGCCATGAAGCTTACAATTTTCCTGGCGTTGGGAGTGTGGGATAGTGGAGGCGACCTTGGCTGCTTCCTTGGCCATGGCCCTGAGGCCTGTTTGGCCTTCTTTCGCTCTTGAGGGGAGACAGGCTTTACTAGTAAGTAGCCGCCTTGTGCTCCCCATGGGAAGGCCTCTTTGGTACTGGTGGTTGGTTCATAGTGAGCCTCCCTGTTGGCCATGGCCGCTGAGGGGTGCTCTTGGAATGTGATGCCCTCCTTGGTGGGTCATGCGTGTGCCTTATGACCAAATACATCACAGTAGGTGCAGATGGGGGGTGCGCTGTCTACAGTTACCCGGAAAGGGTGGGTGGTATGCCCTTCAATATTAATATAAGTTGAGTGCAGGATCTGGGTTAGGTTCTTCGCGATCTCCCCGGTTGGAGTCAGAACTGCAATGGCTTTGCTGGTGCACAGGTGCGGCATCAGTGTAAAGTGTTGCATCTCGAAAGATTGTATTTCTCATATATGGTTAGACCAGCTTTCAGGTGCTGTTCCAAAATGGCACGCTTGACTGTAGTGGGCAAAAAATCAAACATGAGGAAAATTTGATTGGATTTTGTCCATCTGGTGCGCTTGGTTTTGATGACCCACTGCCCTTCAGGGAGGTCAATCACAACATGCATCAAGCAGCTTTGTCTACTGCCTCCTTTTTTTGAAACTGAGATCCAGCCAACCGCATGACATGAAGCGAGGTGTGACATACACTGCAGTTGAGAAATAAGTGTGCACATCCCCCAAAAATTTTCCCACAGAGCTGTTTGGTGGACATCTAGGAACACCCAAACTCCGTATTCCACCAACAAGAGTGGTTGAGAGTGCGGCGTGTTGATGTACTGGTTACTTCGCGCCTGCCAAGCGAGGATTTCTGGGGAAATAGTAACCGCCAGTTTTTTATTTTTATCTAATCCGCTGGTTTCTCTGGGGCGTTTTTAAATGTTGGAGGTCACGGGCCTATCACCTGTGCCTCTTACCTTACTTTCCCAACTGCTCCCTGATATGGGCGCAGACTAATCTCCTCTGTGAGATTATCAAACTATATTCAGACTTGAATTGAAGAAGTTTCAAAAGTGATTGCAACGAGAGAGAAAAGTTTTGGGTTTTGTATTGTTTAAACCAGATGAACCTCATAATTGAGCAGGGAGAGATAACATAGTTTCATATTGATTATTCCATGTACCCAGGCGTAAGTGCCAATAAGCTTATTGTATTTATTGTTATCCTAGGCCACAGCAGATGGTGACAGAATAATATTCCCAAATCTGATGGGTAAGGAGGAGTATGCCCTGATAGCACGAGTACTGTTTGGACCTTAATTTCCATACTCATGGGCGTATTCCAATACAGGCTTCAACTTAATCTTCTTGATAAGTTTTAGGAGAAATAAGATTAGTCAGAGAACAGGTTTCAAGGTTGATCATACCCCGTACTTTTGGGATGATGAACCCTACCTCGGTTATAGTTCCACCAAAGTTATGAGTAAGAGCTAAAGTCTCATTAAGACGAAAGTAGAGATGAGTTATTGAGCTGTCTCAAGAAATCTCTCTCTTTAATGGATTGTAAAGTATGAACATGTTGAAAAGGTTAGATTATCAAAGCAATGAACTGGTAAGCATTACTAGTGGTCTCAATAACTTCATGACACCTCAGATCTTGGCTAAGGTTGATCTTTGGGTATCATGGCCTTACTTTCTTCTTTTTTTCATTTCGATTGAGTATCCTTACTTCAGTTGATGCTCCCAAGACATAATATCCAATGTGTTCATAACCACTTAAGATTCTTCAAGAAGGGGTTATCTATACAAGCCAGATGAGCATAGAAGAGGAGTTAAAGTCAGGCGCATCAGATTCGTTGGCAATAGAGGTTACTGTCCTAATGCCAGCAAGACTTAACTCGGCTCTTTCATAGTTGACAATGTTCTTGTGACACAAATTGTCACCATGCCCTACATGGCTGCATTAGGTGAAATTTGGGCTCAGCCTTCTTTGGCTTTTGGTCCTCAATAGTCAAAACTCAGGGTTTATAACACAACTCCTCAATGAGTCTCAGTTTCGTGGTAATTTGCAACATCTAGGAGCCTCATAACTATTGCAAACATTGCAGTAGTAGCGCTTCATTGAGATAATGTACATCACCATGGATTAGTGAGAAGCCAATTCAGTCATAATGGACACAATGGCGTTTATAATTAATAATTTAGAGATTAACAACATTTGGGCTTCTATATAGAACCGTCAGTGAAGGCAGCAACTGATCCTCCCTTTTGTGTGGTAATGCGCATAAAGTCTTTTTTTTCATGCTCAAACTTTTCTTTGAGCCAACCTCGTCTATCAGCGCTTCTTTAACATCTGCCCAGGTACTAAGGGTGTCCATATGAGGGACGATTACTTCTTGAGCCATGCAACTTAGGAATGAGAGGATGTGATTGACTTTTTGGTAATCAGTCGCCCATTCCATTGCAGATTCATAGACATATAGAAATGAGGAAATGCTACCCTCACCTAGGTAAAACTTGTTCTTAAATGAGGGTTTGAAAGGGACGAGGTCACTCCTAGTGGGGGCATGAAAAGTATGAGCTGAACCATAAGATTATTGTGAGGGACGCCGTTCAAGCTACTCAATGCTTGACAAAGCTTTGGCTAGTTGTTATTTGAAAGAAGCTATTCTTTGTTCATTTTCAAAGGCGATGGTAGTAGGGCTATCCCCTTTCTTATTGTTCCAGTTACACTAGCAACAAGAGCATCTTCTATCGTAATTGTAATTAGTAGATTGTGGTTTATAGGAGTCCCTGTAGTGAGCACCACTTGTCATAATCCTGGCACTATGCTTCTCGCTGGTGTTTAGTTGCAGGATCCCAACAATATAATAGATGCAGTAGTGCTAAAACTCTCAGCAGCTGTTTAATAATTTGGGGTTTAACATAGATTACAAGTAAGTCTAAATAGCAATTAAAATGAGTATGATAAATGCTACTTTATTAAGAAAGTGCCTCCCAGTATTTATAATAATTGGAGGCTAAAAACCAGATAAGCAAGAGAATTCATGATAGGAAGAGGGTAGCTCAGTTTTGGTTAAATAAAAAAACTGATTAGAAACTCTCTTTCTGCTTGACGTAACTTCCCAAGAAAACCTTATGGAATAAAAGCAAATCTTGATTGCCTGCCATAGTTTCACTATGATGTTCTCAGATTCTCCGCCAGCTGCTCCAGTGTGGGGCAGCAGCAAAACTTCCCACACCATTTCCATCTGGCAGGAAAATGCGCTCAGACTGGCTCGCCCAGTCATAACAAACCCCTGAGATGATTTGTTCCTCCCAAGAATCTCAATGCCCACCTCGCTCATACCCAAGAGGTGCCTTGTGTCCCCAGTTCTCCCTCAGAGAACATGTATTTTGGCCTTAGGGTCAATTATGGGAAACTTTTCCTTTACGCCGACCAAGACATTATCAATTGGCTCAGGCAGTGATGATTCCCGCCAGTTTTATTGATTTCTGCCCCTATAAGGGGTATTTTGATCTCAGATTCACCTGTGAAGCTGACGCCACCACTGCAGCAACTGTGCCCCTGGTTTTCCAGGGTACCACTCTCCCCACAATTCAGACCCAGATGTTAGTGGATACCACTTTGGTGGTTCAGTTCGCTGGTTTGCCCATCCACCTCCTACCTGCGGTGCTCCACCAGGAGCTGATGGACGGTTTAGCAGCCTATGGTTCCAACCCCATCTTGCAATTTGTGGTTCTAAATGGGGCCACACGCCTTCCTGGGCCTCGGGCATATGCCAGGATCAGCCCTGAATTTGGTAAAATTTGTCTTGTAAATTCCCCCTTGCGCCATAATTCCTTCTGCCCCTGACTATCCATTCTTGGCCTGCGTCTAGGGCGGGTGGACGATCTTTCCATCCTGTTTCTGAGTTGGACCACTCAAAATGTAAGTGCCCTTCCTTAGCTGCTTCTGACAGTTCTGATTTTTTGTCTTCCAGATTCCAATCCACCACCCACCCGCACCAGTTTTGGTATGGGGTACAATCCTACATTCCCCTCCCCCAAAGCCTGATGCTACAGCCGTGCCTACAGCCACAAATCAGCCTCCTCCTCTCCCCAGTGCCTCAAATGCTCCCTCCAATCAAGCACCAGCTTTGACCCCTGTTTGCTCTCATGAATTCTCCAACAAACCATCCAAACCTTAGGCATATGCCGTTCCCCAATTCAAATTAGACAAAATCCCCTGGGATCTATTGTCTAGAATTGATGAGTCCAGAAATATTAATGAAGACTCCACTATCCAACGTGAGTAGTTTGTGTATGCTGACCATGATGCTAAGCTACCCCTCATTTATTTGCCCCCAGCAAAACGCCAAAATTTTCCATGGCGACCACCAGCTGGCTGATGAAGCAACGACTAAGCAAGATTGTTATACTTTCCGCAAAGTTGTCGCCAAATCAGTGTCAATGCTCGCAGTAGAAATCCCTCCTCCCATTATCCCCTCCACCAAAAATATGCTCCAAAAGAATATGTTGATCAAATCTCACAAAGCTGCCAATGACGCCATTCAGCACATGGCAGTGAAAGTGCAGAATCCCAAAGCTAAAATTACCCGCACCAATATCGCCATGTTTGTAAAGCTAACCAATGCACGCATGAATGCTTAAACAGCTTTGATAAATTATATTGTCTCTCTTATGGTCACCTGATTTCTTCCTGCGACCCTGCTCATCAAAAACTCGCTCTGTATCTCACTAACGCCCCAACGTCCTTGCTCTCTGCTTTAGCCTGTGCCCTGCTCTGGGGCAAAGATGATGCCAAGGATGAGCCCCCTGATCCCCCATTCCACCATGATAGAATAAGCGGTTCCCACTGTCCCACCTGGTTGGTTGCGTTTTCATTTTGTGTGTAGTCCGCTCATTTTGGGTGGTTCGTTCATTTTGTTTGGTGAGAATTATTTTGATTGCTCTTTAAAATTTGATAATGTTGTCCCATGGTCAGCTTACCTCAGTTAAATAAAAAACCTATTAGAACTCTTAAAAGTCTTTTCACCCCAACACAGGCTTAATTTTAGAGGATTGGTCAGCACTTGGTATGACAAATTCCTGCAGTAGTGACTTAATGTACTTTATCTAATCATTCGTCATGAAGTATATTTCATTTTGGCAAATTATAGTTTTTCCAGTTTTTGATTGACAGGCAAAGTATTTTCATCCTTTGGAACCTCCTTCAGGTCTATAAATAGGGGGTTTTCTGAGGAGGTAGCACTAAATTTAAGTTAGTGCGTAGCAAAAATACAAATCAGTTAGCCTATTCCACTGAGGGTTAGAGGTGAAATCATGGAATTTATATGAACTACTCCGCTAAAGTCAGACTAGTAATTACTAATATCACCTTATTTATTTGACACCAGGACATTCTTCTCTACTTGTCAAAACCTTAAATTGTCTAAAAACCTCATTTGATTTTAGAGCTTTATTAATGTAGAAGTTAACTTTTTTTTATCAAATGACGGATGTCTCCTAAGCTTTGTGATTCTAAATTATATACCTGCTTATAGGCAATCTATAAAGCACCTTGGGTATTGATATGATGATGGAGTCCCTCATTATGGATTTTTATTAAATTCTTGATATGATAAAGCGCAGTATGTAAGAAATTGCATGATATAGCGAGATAGCTTTACACTAGATACATAACTCTCAAGGAGAGCACTGGAATCATACAGGTCCTAAGATTCTTGCCTACATTAGATGCCCTTTCAAGACTGGCTTTTTCCAAGGTGAAATTTACTCCATAAAGTAACACTTTAACTCTTTCATTAAGGATCCAAGTAAGATAATAAGACTCAGGAATCCCTTAGGATTCTTTAATCTTCTTTACATTTAACAATGGGTGGACTCTCATTTGATCATCTTCTTCATCATTTCTAATGTACACCCAGCGGTTGACACATCAATTGGGTTATCTTCCATGGTGCTATCAATTAGTTTCAGGTATCATTAAGCGTCAGTTGAGCCCCTATAGTGAGCATCTGCCTATTGGACTTATGTTTTTAAGCTCAATGGTGATATGTCAAAAAGCCTAGCAGTTAATATCTGAAGCAGAATAAATTGTTTTAAATGTATATTTTTATAAAAGGATGCAAAATCACCGATTATGTCACATCAGTTAGTGTATTTATCCTACAATAATTATAATAAATGGACTTATTGAAGTCAAGTGCCAAAATGAGATATAGAAATAATGAAGTAACTTTATTATAGTATAAAATATGGACATTTTTTTGTCATATTTAGAAAATATAACCCCCAAAAAGGAAAAGGATTGATAATTTTAATGGAGAAAAAATCTAGAAGGGAATCTCTTTGTCAAGCAATGCATTTCAGAAGGTACAATGCCTTTGTACTATATATATGATAAGTAAAGAATTTTTGAGTTAATTACCAATTCAGATGAGACTGGGGGTCACTTAGGTTGATCATTTGGCAGATTCTTGATTATTACCCTTTTTCAGGTTCATCTTGATTTTCTGCCTTGAGTGCTACCTTTAGTAGTTGTCACCTGACCTACTAATGATCTTCATATTAATTAGACAGTACTCCATATTGGTGAATATTAGGATTAATTTGCTCCTTCAGGATTATCCTAAAGTCAATTTGAGCTGTGTTTATTACTTTTCTCTCGGTAATTTACTAAAGAAAAGCTTTTCTTTTGATTACTGTCACTTTTTAGTAAATAATTTGATAAACAGAATATTTTGATAATCAATACCAGGTGAGATGAGCGCATTTAATAAACAAGGACAGGATTGGGCAAACGCGGTAAAGGGTAGTGGACCTGGATCTGCACCATCCAAATGCACCAAGCGCACAGAAGTAAATGATAAACCAAAGTAAAGATAAAAACCTGAGTTGGTGCACCCCTCAGGTTTTATGGATTTTCTAGTAAAATACTGCAGTTACATGGAAGTGACCCACTCTTAACTGCTGTCATTGGTTGAACATGGAATTTATGTATCTTTGGAAACAGTTTCACTGGAAATGTGGGAAAAGTTGGGAAAAGCCCATCCAAAATGATTCCCACAAGCTGTGTACATGACAAGCCACACTATCCACTGTGGTTGGGTGTACTTTAGGTTCAAGACATCAGAGGAAGCAAATGAAGCCATAAAGGTCAGAGTAGTAAATTGACTTTCCTGATAGTCAATGTTTGGTATCAACCAAAATCACACGTTGGACATAAACTAAAGATATATAGTTTACTTTTTGATCATCTTCTGACAACACTGGCACATACAGCAGTCGAGCACCATCTCCAGGGGGGCTTGGAATCCTAAAGAGAAATTAAACAATTTGAGATGCAAATATTTTAACTTATACTGACCCTTGATATAGGGAAGGCAATCAAAATTATTTCCCCAAACCCAGAGTTAGCAGAGAATCTTACAAAAATCACCCATATTTCATCAATTATTATTGACAGGAAAATATCATTTATTCCATGCAACTGTAGAGAGTGCACCACCCATATGCAACCACTTTCAGGCCTTTGGGCACAAGATTCTTGACTGTCCCAAAAGGAAGTCCCAAAAGAAATAGAATTATGTGAGGAGGAATGGGCGAAGATGACTCAGAATATGCTAAAATCACTGATGCCACACAAGCATTTAACCGGGGAGAAATTGGACAAATATAAATTTTTGCTCCAATTTCCTTGAAGAAGTGGAAAATGGCCAGACAGGATTGCAAGTTGGCCGCAGCAAGGTAAATAACTCAGTGGAATGATCCATCTCGCTTGAACAGACTCAGAAAAGTATAAGAACAAGCAACAATGAGCAATGAATTCCACAGAAACACAAGCAGCCAATACAAACAAACATGATTAGGTGAAACCTTATTCAAAAGCAAATTTGTCAGCACAGGGGTTGGCACATCCTCTAAAGTTAAGATTTACAACTCAAATGGGATTGAAAACCAAAAATTGAATGTCATACAAAACTGTGCCCAATGAAACTCACAAGTTCACCGCAATGATAAATTGGAAACAAACAAAGGCAAGAAAGGAACAGAAACAGCAGTAGTGAAAGAAGCAGAATATACCCCAGTGCCTACTCATCAATATGACACCAGTAGCAAGGATGAAAAGGTGATCAAAGAGGGTGAGTGAGTAGGGCTGAGGGACCCTGCTAACTGCTCCTGAGGTGCACCGGGCGTCTCAGTAGAGATAGAGATACTGAATATAGAAGGATACAGATCCTTAACGTCCTAGGCCAAGAAGTTGAGTCTCCTGTGAAACCCCCTGTGGACAACCTGTCTGTGCAGGAAACCCACTGTCCACAGGGAAAGGAGGAGTCATTGGATAACATGCTCTTCCAACAATATAATTTGGGTTGCAACACTGTGGGATGATAGTACGTGCAAACCAAGAAATTTTTAAGATCATTATTAAAAAATTCGTTTTTGGATGGCTGCATAATAGCCATTGACTTCTTATGGCACAAAGGGGTGCACACAATAGCCAGTATGTACGCACTGAACTGTGAAATGGAGCTTCAAAGTTTCTATTGGCTTTGACACACCTCCATCTTCCAGCAAACACTTTCATTATGGGAGAAATGAACTTATGGATTACCCCAGACACTTACTGATGGCCACACAAAATGGAGGCACCACAAGGGCATGTGGAACTTAGCGTGCTGGAAGCCACCTTAAGTCAATATAATTTTTTACTTAAACAGTCACCTCTCCTGCAGAACATGGCACGCCCACATGTGCACATTGGAAAACTTATTTCTATGTCATAAATAGATCTAATACTTGCGCCACTGATTTTCTGACACCAGAATTTATAGATTCAAAACTAAAAAATCAAATTCTTCAACCATTAGCTTGTTTTGTTGTCCTCTAAACCAGTGAAAAAATTATCCAAGAATCCATAAGGTGCATAATACGCCCAGAAAAATTAGTTCGTCTTTTTCTAATTCACTCCTGGGTGGAGTAAATATCCTCAACATGGGATTTTCAAACATCTTTTTGTTCAGACCCACTGATCACATGAGAAAAAACAAGTAATCAATAATACAACAGATTAAACACACAGCATCAAGAAAATACAGAGAAAAAAACCTAAAAGATGGTTAAACTTGTTACAGCTATTTTTTCATCAATTTTATGCCCAGAAAGAATAAGGTAGCCTGAACACAGGTCTGACGACTGGATACATCAACAGCGGAGACACCCAATCAAGTCATGACCAAAGTACAAAGCTTTTATAAAAAGGTTATATAAAACTGACCCAGTCAAACCAGTGAAAGTCGGAGAAATCCTTACTGATGCACATATTGACACCATGGCTCAAACCAATTTAATTAACTCAATATTGCATGAGGAATTATGATGTTGTGGAGATGGCAGAAGAAGTTTAGACTGGCCTGCCAGTCAGGATGCTTAAGCACCCAAAAAGCAAGCCAGAATGTCAGGGGCATTGCCAATTAAATGACGTTGTATGGAGCCAGACATTGGGAAATGATGTTTCGTTGGTGTACAATAATAGTGAATATGATCTCAAGAACAAACCAGATTGAGGCCACCCCAGACCCTGGAGGTATTGCTGCTGGGGGCGGAACCACGGATATGGTTTCAAAAAGTTCACAAGTATACTGGACTAGTTTGACTGGGGAGACAAGGGGTGGATCCTTGCTTAAAATGGTAGACATAAGGCAACAAGATCCCAGTATATTGTGGTGAAAGTTTGTAATGACAGGGTAAAAATACCAGAAGTATCTAGCTCACTGAATCCAATCTATGATGGTGTGGGCCATAGTGACCATGAGTACTGGTAGAGCCTATCTGGTGTACAGACTGACGGGCCACCTTGGAAAGGCCATCAGGAATGCGGCCAGAAGGAAATCAATAAAATCAAATTTGCTTGGTTTTTTAGGCAAAATTTTATTGCTCAGGAAAAGGAAGAAAATCGACCAACAATTTTCTCAGTGCAATGAAACTTATTAAATAGTGGTTGATTAATGTGGGGACAAGCTGGGATCAAGGCCCTCAATTTTGACCTAACCAGAGAACTATTTGGGAATGGGGCGGATAAGTTTACTGGGAACTGACATCAAATAATTTGGCGGCAGGCTGAGTTGCTGTCAGTTTAACCTTAAACATCTGAACTGAGGCTCAGATACATTTCTGACAGTTGGCATGACAGCATCTGGCCCAATGAGCAGCGGGAATCTCCCAAGGCCACCCCATGTAGGGGCTGTCCCATTTGGTTGGGAACGGGTTGGGACGCCCCACCTGCCCATGCCCAGTCGCTGGGCTGCTCATTCTGTCAAAAGCGTTGCATTGGCTGCAATTCCCAATTTGCCAGAAAGGAGCTTTGAACCCTCATCAATGGTGTCTGATGCTATTACCTGCCTGTCGGGGATTATCCCTAACAATTTTTAGGGGGGTTGATTTTTCCAATCATATTATTGGCCAAACCAAAGCCGTCGGCAATTTCAACTGATTGATCAGTCTTCATCTCTTTCCAACTACATGGGATCCAAACATTGGGCTGGCTCCCACTTAATTTTGGCTGATCAATTTCATTTCAGCAATCTTGGCGCAGATTTCCTTGATTAACTGTACTAGTTCTGCTGAGGTGAGTGTGGGCACTGGGAAAGGGATCCAAAATTGAAGAGCTGTTACCCAGCGCTCATCTACCACGCGGATGAGGTCGCCCTGGGTAACGAGGGGTACAGCCGCCCTCTTTGATACCTTCTTACTTGGGAATGGGAAAAGGGCCCAATAAACAGCCAGGGGACGTTCCCCAGGAATTACATTACCCTTTCATTTTTTAAAGGAAGGGCTCCACCACTGGGAAACTGCACAAGGGCAACATTCTTGTGCTCCTTGGGTAACTTGATCGCCATTACCATCGTGACTTTTTGGGGAGGGTGGGGAGCATCATAATGGGATTTGTTGAATGCTTTAACCAGTTCCATACAGTTGACACAATCGCGCGCCTTAGCCCAACTGTTCTCATAGGCCAGATACCCTTTCCAAGCCACAAGATATTGAACAGACCATTGGGACTTATGGGATGCCAGGATATTTACCATCTCAGCCTCTTCTGCATCCTCAATGATGATCTGTTCAGGTTCTGTGGGGACCATACCCTTGAAGGGCGACAACTGGGAAACGTGTAAGATGGGTTACTGCTTTCAGTGAGCTGGAAGCTTCAACCGGAATGCACCATTGTTTAAGACCTCCTCCACCAAATGGGGGCCTGAACGCTTACTTGCGAACCTATGAGAAGGGGCTTGAATTTGTAAATGGCAGGTATTGAGCATAACATAGGAGCCCGATGTTAGATTGTGACCTGAGAGCTGCTTGAAATCCACAAACCACCTGTAGTTGTCAATAGCTTTGGTGAGGTGTTCCCGCACTAAGGATTGAGTTGACCTAATATGCTCAGCGTGATCCGCGGCAGCTTGAACCTTAGGCCACAAGCAAGGTCTAACCAAAAACAAAAGATTATAAACCCAATGTCACTTTGTAGGTAGAAAATCCTGTGGACGCGTGAGTCCCATTGTTATAAGAAAATTGAAAGAGGGGAGGTTGTTGGCCCAGGTGTCCTGTGCAGCTGTAGCATAGCAACGCAGGTACTGTTCAAGTACTTGGTTAACTCGCTCAGTCTGTCCATCAGAATGGGGATGATATGCTGTAGAATGACATGGGAATATTTTTAGGATAGATAGGAGTTCACTCCAAAACCGCACCATGAACTGAGAATTACAGTCACTGATGATCTCCTGTGGGAGACCAAACATTGAGAACATGTGGCGTACAAAAAGGTGAGTGGTTTCCACTGACATAATAGCAGAAGTACAAGGAATAAAGAGGGAAAATTTAGTGAAACGATCTACCACCACCATCACCGCTGTGAACCCATTAGAGCAGGGGAGTTTGACAATAAAGTCCATGGACACCAATGTCCATGGACCCTCCGCCTGCTGTAAGGGGTGCAAAAGGCCATTTCTACCAGAGCGGTCTGACTTAGCCAAAGCACAAATGACGCAGTCAGTGATCCAGGCCAGAACTTCTTTTGTCAAACCCGCCCAATTGTATGTCTGCTTGATCAATTTGATGCATTTCTTATTGCCAGGATGGCTGACCATGGGGGGATCGTGATGTGTGAAGAATACCTCGGTTCTGAAGGAGGGAGGAGCCCAGGCGTGTGACCAAAAATAAATAAGACCCTCCTCCAATGAGTATAGGGAGTGTTTATGATTTTGGTGAGATAACTGCTCAACTAACTCCACGCCCTCAGGGCAGGCCATTTGACTGGCTAAGACCTGAGCAACTAGCAGGGTGTTGGGAGCCAGAGCGATGGAAGAAATGACAGTGGGGACAATTGGCAGGATTTGGGTGGCAGGAATCATGGTAACGAGATTCACTTCCTCTGGGTCCAAGGAACAGTGGGTGGGGCTGCGACTTAGAAAATTGGGAAGCACGTTGAGCGCACCTTTTATGAACTCATATTTGAAATTAAAACTGCACAGGTTCTTATAGGTTCAGGCTTTCTGGTGCACCAATTTTTGGGGTTTGTGACTATACAAGAGAGCATGGTGATCCATACGGACCATTAACTCATTTTGAGCACCCTGTAAATGGTACCTCCAATGAGTTAATGCTTATGCTATGGCTGCCAACTCCTTGTCATAGATGGCCCAAGACTGCTCCATAGAAGTGAACTTCCAGAAAAAATAGGCGACTGGGTGTTCCAAGCCATCGTACTCTTGGAGCAACACTGCCCCCACTGCTATTGATGAGGCGTTGCAAGCAACGATATAAAGCTTGGCGGGATTGGAATGTTTCAAAATGGGAGGGGACACAAACACTTCTTTGATCAAATCAAATGCCTGTTGTCATCTGGGTGTCCAATGAAATAGTACATTCTTCCCTGTAAGTGGGTGAATTGGGGCAGCAAGCTGGGAAAGTGCCGAGGAAAATTTATTTAGGAAAATAAAGGGTTTCGAGAAGCTCTGTATTTGTTTCTAGGTAGTCAGGGTTGGCCATTCTCGGATAGCATCCAACTTATTGGGAGGTATTGCGTAAACATCTTTAAGGATGAGGTTCCTGAGAAAGGTAACCTCCTCCTTATAGAACTCACACTTGGAAGGCTTGACGAACAATCCTGCCTTATGCAAGGCGGCCACAACTGCTTCCAAGTCAGTATCATGTTGTTCAGTGGTCGGGGATGAACCAGAATGTCATTGATATATGCAACTGCACAAGTAAACTGGAGGTCACCCATTACATTGTTGATCATATTCTGAAGCATAGCGGGAGTATTCTTCAGCTCAAAGGGCATCATGCAGAATTGGAAAATACCTCGCTTCATCCATATTGCTGTTAACCATTCTTGCCCTTTCATTATCTAAATCTGGTTAAAAGCGTTCACTAGATCCAACTTAGAAAACACATGGGGTTTGGCGATTGCCTGGCTGATCGTCTGTTCCAGAAGCAAGGGGTAGGGATCAGAAACCGTCACTTTGTTTAATGGCCGTAATTTATTCATGGATGGAGGGAACCATCAGCTTTTTTGGTGAAGATGATGGGGGACACGACTGGTGAGGTCTCATTGAACAGCCACCCTTTTTTCAGCATATCGTCGAACCAAGTGTTGATATCAATCTCTTCCTCTGTTGTATGGGGATACAACGGACAGTTGATATACACCAACACCACGGTCGTTCAAAATCCACAGTTGAACTTAGTGTGAGGAGGCTGACGATCCACCTTTTTAGAGTTGAAGATACTTTGATAGTGCATTAAGCTTTTGGGAAACTGGCCAGTATGCCCGCAGGAGTGACGAGGGAAGTAATAGAACTGGGCCTTGTGTTTTCTTAGGAGTGTCTATCAGAGGGAATTTACCCGCCAGTTGATCATTGACAAATGACAACATATTAGACTCCAAGTGAATCTTGACATGTTGTTAGCGCCACCATCCCACTCCAAGATCACCGGAAACACCAAGTTCAGCATAGCAGAGAAATGATCACAGAAGCTAAACTGGTGTACCAAAAAAGGTACTGGCTGACGGATGACATATGAGGTCTGGGAGGCAGAAAAAGCCACCATCACCAAGGGACCCGCGTCCATGTCCAGTTCTAATTGTTGGGCCAACTCGACACTCATGAAGTTACCCATGGCCTCAGTATCCACCAGGGCCTCAAAGGAGACATGGTGGGAACTGACACTAATCTTCATAGGCAATAAGAAATATGCGAAGTTTTGTTTATTGGAAGATTTGATTGATTCTATTGCGACTGAAGAAATAACTGGCAAATTGGGGAAAAGGTTGGGGACTTTCACTGGAGCAAAAATTGGAAATATGAGGGTGGGAGAGCCGACTTCCTCCATCTGGGCTTTTAAGGATTCATTTACAGGTGAATTAGAGTCAGCCACCTCGGACACAGGATTTGCAACAGGATTGGCAACTGGATCCATTTCTGGTTCGAAGGTAGACACTTTGTCCAATTCTTCATTAGGTAATCCTATCATAGAAATTTCTCTTCTGATAGCTGGAAGCATGGCGGGGAAAGGCATTAATAGTAGTTGCGGTTTAACATATTTGATCTACTGTTCCTTGTACGGTAGACAAGGCCTCATGATGAGCAGAAACTGAATCCAAACTTGATCTAAAGTCTTCCTGAAGCATATCATTAGAGAGGCCTAGTGCAGGAGCTAGTTCTCAGAAGGTAAAGATCAAAGAAGCCAAGCTAGGGGCTTCAGCCATGGCATAGAGCAATCTGAATAGGTGGTCTGAGCATGACACAGGGGCTTTAATGGCAGCTGATATGACATCCATTAGTGGAGTGGGGTCCCCCACTTGTGAGGAAGAGCACAGAAGGCCTCTAACCCAACGGCGGTCGTCTCCTTCCACCGCGTCCAATAATGCAACCCCTTTTGGGCATGAGATAACGCGGAGGCGTTATTAAGTGCAATCGCTGAACGCATTTGCACCTCAGCGAGGGTGTTAAGAACTTGATTGGCTATCTCACAGTAAAGAACACGTGAACTTCCTTCTGGACTAGTGGGAGGGGGAGGAGTAACAATCCGCGCAGCTTGGTCAGTCTGAAGGAATTTCTCCATGGTAGAGCAGATACTATTCCCAAAGTTGGCAAGTAACCAAATAAACAAAAAAAGCAGGCTACTGATTGCACATTCATTTGGTAAAGGGTAACCACTGCAGCGCCCACCTTGGAAGAGCAGGTCGGAAGTGCTGGAAACAATGATTGGTCAAAAATTCATGGAAACAGCAGAAGAAGTTTAGACCAGCCTGCCAGTTGGGATGTGTAAGCAACCAAAAAAACATGCCAGAATTCCAGGATCATTGCTAATCAAATAACATTGTATGGAGCTGGACATTGGGAAATGACAAATCGTTGGTGTATGACAATATTAAATATGATCCCAAGCACAAACTAAATTGAGGCCACCCCAGACCCTGGAGGTCTTGCTGCAGGGGGCAGAACCAGGGATATGGTTTTAACAAGTTCACCAGTATAATGGACTGGTTCAACTGGGGAGACAAGGGGGCAGATCCTTGCTTGAGGACGGTGGACATAAGTCCACAAATTCCCAGTATATTGTTGGTGAAAGTTTTTAAAGACAGGAAAAAATTGCCAGAAGTATCTAGCTCGCTGAATCCAATATATTACGGTGGGGGCCAAGTGACCATGAGTACTGGTAGAGCCCATCTGGTGTACAGACTGAAGGGCCACCATGGAAAAGCCATCAGTAATGTGGCCAGAAGGAAATCAATAAAATCAAAATTGATTGGTTTTTTGAGGCAAAATTTTATCACAAAGGAAAATGAAGAAAATCGACCAACAATTTTCTCAGTGCAATGCAACTGATTAAATAGTGGTCAATTGATGCGGGAACAAGCCAGGATTGAGACCCTCAATTTTGACCTAAATGGCAAATTATTCAGGAATTGGGCGGATAAGTTCACTGGGAACTGACATCAAAGAATTTGGCATCAGGCTGAGTTGCTTTTGGTTTGACCTCAAACATCTGAACTGAGGCTCAGCTACGTTTCTGATGGTTGGCACAATGGTGTTTGGCCTGATGAGCAGCGGGAATCTCCCAAGGCCACCCCATGTAGGGGCTGTCCCATTTGGTTGGGAACAGGTTTTGGACGCCCAACCCGCCCACGCCCAGTCTCTGGGCTGTCCATTTGGTCAAAAGCATTGCATCAGCTGCAACGCCTGATTTGCCAGAAGGGAACTTTGAACCCTCATCAATGGTGTCTGATGCTATTACCTGCCCATTGAGGATGATCCCCAACGATTTTGAGGGGGGATTGATTTTTCCAAGCATATTATTGGCCAAACCAAAACTTTCAGCGATTCCAGCTGATTGCTCAGTCTTCATCCCTTTGCATCTACACGAGATCCAAACATTGGGCTGCTCCCACTCAATTTTGGGCCAATCAATTTCATTTTGGCGATCTCAGCGCAGATTTCCCTGATTAACTGTACTAGTTCTGTTAAGGTGAGTGTGGACACTGGTGGAGGGATCCAAAGTGGAAGAGCTGTTACCCAGCACTCATCTACCATGTGGGCGAGGTCGCCCTGGGTGATGGGGGGCACAGCCATCCTCTTTGATACCTTATTACTTGGGAATGGGAAAAGGTCCCAATTAACGGCCAGGAGACGTTCCTCAGGACTTACATATGGAGAGTGGTGTGCAGTGCACCACAAGGGAAATGTCTTGGATCTTATGGGCTTCCCTATAAATTTATATAAAAAATATTTTAATAACATCTCTAATATTTCTAGCTTACATGAATAAGTGCATTATGGAAACATGCCTTCTACCCATAGTTAAAGAAGCATACACAGTCACTATTCAAAATAGGAGATAGAATAAACCTATACAATTGGCGCCCAATCTCCCTAAAAAATACTGACATTAAAATATTCACTAAAACTATTGTCAAACGATTAGGGGAAATTTCAACTGATGTGATATCCCCATCACAATATGGATTTGTACCAAGAAGATCCATATGGTACATTGTTCACATATATTAAATGTCTGCCAATCTAAAACCTCTGGAGCGTTTGTCTCTTTTGACCAACAGAAGGTATATGCTATGGTGAACTGGTCTTATCTCAGGGCCTGCCTCCAAAAATTCAAACTCCCAAATAGGTTTATAAACTGGGTGATGTTGTTCACAGAGTCAACCACCATGACTTTGCATGGAAAAGGTTTTTTTAACTAACCTTGTTTTTCCACATAGGGTACTTAAACAAGGAAATCCTCTAAGACCTCTACTATATAATTTTTTCCTTGATCCCCTAAGCTGGAATACAAATGCCTTCATCAAAGAAATCAATGTCTATGGCAAACACCAGTCAAAATGATGACTTTTGATGACGACTGTGTGGTGGGTATCTCCTGCAACTAGGATGATCAAATACTTGAGGAAATAATACAAGAATACACATCCATCAGCAACATATCATTCCATACTGAAAACCTGAAATTATACTCCTGGGGTAATATCAGACCCATTGGACGCCATCCACCTTGTGTCACAAGACTAATACAACATCAAGACTCACCACCAAACCTAAGAAGCGAAGATCATCAATTACCACACTATAACTTACCTTTACTATCAAGACGGCAGTTGGATCTGTCCACCTTTTGAGGGTATGATTAGAGGCAGGGGGTACACCAACACCATGATGGAAAATCAACTCCTGGATAAAATAAATAAAGCGCACCGCCTCCTTGCATGGTGTTGAGATTCTGATAATACTGGATAATAAGCCCTGAAGATCTACAGCGGATTGGCAAGCATATGCCAACTAAAATGATATTTATGAGTATTCGAGCAACTTGAGATGAGGCAATATTGGGTTATAATGGATTATATGATTGGATTGCCTACAAATAAGGTGATAAGACAATGTTGAAATATGAAAAAAAATAATTTAGATAAACTCAAACTAAGCAGTAGAGAATTCAACAATATCATACTGAAACAATGAGAATATGGTAGAATAGACTTGTCTAAGGAAAGAGAACAGTATCATCCAAGATCGCTGTTTTATAAGCAAGATGCGAAAATTGAAAGAGTAGGTCCTAAATTGTTAGGGAGAGCAGAACAGTGAGAAACTGTGTATTTATTAAATAAATAAAAGTGTTGTTGGGAAATTGCTCTATATTATTATATTTTTAAGTCTATTTGGAGGACCAATGATCCTCACATTGTCTGTCCATGGTTCAGTGGGTTTGACCTGTGCGACCTTATAGCATATCCTAACGGTATCACCCAAAATTATAACAATGGTGCTCACTACAGGGGGCTCATTGATCAACCACTAAACAATAAAAATCCTCAGTCACCATTTCAGGAGTATCTATAACTCACCAAATCCCAATGTGGTGGTGCACAGAGCACAGGACCAACGCAAGGGAACTAGTTGTCAAGATTAAGATAAAAGTAGACCATCACAGGGATCTGGAGCTTAGGAAACATTGGGTGAGGGTGTTTAGCACTGTAAAAGTAGAAATAAATCAAGCAAACAGCAAAACTTGGCTGTGCCCCAAGGGCAGTTCATAACTAAGTTTTGTACAGGGCTAGAGTGAAAGGGTGACCTGGTTTATAGGGAACCTATTAGGCCCAGTGGTGTACCTGAGGCGGTAATAATTTTAAAAGAAATAAACTGGCTAACATTTCACAAGATTTCCTTTAAGAGGTCCACACACAGGTTTGCCCAAGTCAACATATGGAAATAACATAAATTGACTAGGGGTTTGATTGAAGGGTATATGCCCAAATAGAAACGTTGTTCTCAAATAAACATAAACAAGTCAACTTGGGGAAATCAACTATTGGCAAAAGTGGTGCTAAGCCTTAGTGCACCGATAGTCACACGCTTCCATCTGACAGAGTAACATACTTCAAAACTGACCTTACTTGAGTGATCAATTGAAGTTGAACCTGACCCAAGCTTGAAATTATTATAAATAAAATGGGTTTTGAACCCTAATTCACCGACTAACCATATCATGACATCATTGTTTCATACAATTAGCATCCATTTAGCGCAAGAGCTTAAACAATGGGCAGGGCTTTAGGCACCTCACTTGTACCAACCTGAGCATACCTATCCTGCGCCCAGGTGGATAAAAGGTGTGCTTAAGGTCAGGAAGTTCCTTCAATTTGACACTTTGGACCTCCTTCCTCCCATCCTTGTCCTTGCTGTTGGTGCCCTCAATAAGGTCATGTAAACATGACATTACCCTCTCCTCTTTTTGGTCTCCACCCCCCGGGGGCATTTTCTAAGGAAAAGTTTTTGTGGGCAGGGGCCAACTTCATGGCAGCAACGGCTTGGTTGAACTTTGATCCTGCAGCCTCAGGGAAGGCTTGTGAAACCTACAAGTAGACCTTGGGCATGGGCGCAATCATGTGCTGGGACCCAACTGTTCTCCGCTGCATCAAATTCCTTCCAGGATACAAGATACTCAAGTCTTCTTCTTACCTGTTAAGAAGCTACATTCTCCTCTACTTCCCAATCTGGCGCCCCATCCATAAGATAAGCCTTGGGAGTCTCTGGAGGGGGCCTCAAACAACATTAACTTGCTTTCATGGAATATTGAAAAGATTCAAAACGAGGGGTATCCAACTGGTAAAAGGCGTGGCCCACCTTTTTGACAATGCGGTATGTCGCAATCCTCTTTGGTCCTAGTTTTTAGCATGATTGCTTGATAGGGATGTTTTTACCATCCAGTATCACGAGATTTCCTTCCTTATACGCTGATCCAACTTGTCTTTTACCATCAGCGTTCTCCTTGTAAGCCTGCATGGCTGCATCTAAATTCGTGCTCACCCCCTGGTGTACTTCCTTGATAATCTTAGCAAAGTAAACCACTGTTTCCACCTTGGATCCACAACTGAGCTCCATGTTGAAGGCTGGATTGAAGCCATATTTGGTGAAGAAGGTGGAACAACCAATCGATGTATGTTAGGCATTGTTTTAACTAAATTGGACCATGGGGAGATGGGAAACAAAATCTGAATGATCTGCGGCGGTGTAACATCACAAAACTGTTTGAGCCACTGTTTCGCTCGTTCAGTCTGCACATCTGATTGTTGGTTATAGGCAGTTAAATGCAGGGGCGAATCTGAACAGTCTTACACAACTTTTCCAAAAGAAAGAGGTAACCTGGTGTCCCAGTTGTAAATTATTTCTTGAGGGACCCATGAAGAGCAAATAATGAGTAACAAAGAGCCTAGCCATCTCAGCCGTGGTGACTGTGGTTCTGCAAGGGATAAAGTGGGCGAACTTCATAAACGGGCCACCACATGATAGCATCATAGCCAACAGATACAGTCAAATCCACAATGAATTCCACCGATAAGGAAGTCCAAGGACCTTCATCCTTTTGATTTAGTACCAACAGCCCCGCTAGAGGCTGGAAATTCAGTTTTCATTTGGCTGCAGACTAGGCACTTTTTACAAGGCCTGCCTGCCTGTGTGGCTCTCCCCTTCTAATTGTAAGTGCAGAGAATTAGCTCTAAAGTCTTTGGCTTCCCAGTATGGCCAAGCGTAATTCTGTTATGATGGTCCCAGATGATTTCCAGGCGAAGTGGTCTAGCATGAACCCATAGATACACCTGAAACCACACCATCTCATCCTTTACATGGTAACCTCTGGTGTATCCTCCTGATTCAATGCGCTCTTGGCAAGGACCATAGTATATATGGCTGAGAAAGGACTATTTTCTGAACATACCATATTTCTCCGCATTTTCCAGAGGAGCGAGCACTGGACCATTGTCCTAGGTTGAGGGAAGTTAAGACACAATCTTACCTGGTGGAATTATCAAATGGGTATCATGCACCTCTATCTCCATAGGATTGGGATCTAATGCAGAGTTTCAGCTTAAAGCATCCTACAAACAGTTCTCCTTACCCTTAGTATCTCATAAGAAAACACAAATTGGGCGAGGGTCTCATGCTAGTAGGTTTGCCGTGAGGTTAAGACATGAGGTACAAGCATTTCTTTCCTGTTACTATCACTTTTAGTAACACGATTCTATGCAATTTCTCCGAGATTGACAATCAAAAAGGAAATATGAGCAAATTTGTCCGCAACAACACTAGTTGGGTGAAAGTGGCCAGCGCTAAAGGCCTGAAGCCCTCCCAACCCACCGGGGAAAAATGCCCCAGCAGAATGTTGACACACCCTCCCACCAAAAAGGGTGAGCACAGTGCCGCACCTGGAGTTTTGCAATTTCTGCAAAAATGGGCGCATATACCAAAATAGAACACTCCCAACCCCTGTCCTCCCTTGAGAACGGCCTTAGAATTATGGTTAGCGATACTTCCCTCAAATCATGGGGAAAAATGGGGGATGCCTTCTCCATGAATTTCCTGAACACCATCTCAGTAAATTATAAAAATTTACATAGAGGATGGGTGGATGTCAGGTTCATGTCCGTGGAGGAAGTGGTGGAAGCAGCGAAATCATATTCTCCATAAAAATCAACAATGAAGACCACACCATCCGCATGGTGCGCACATGATGGAATGAGGCAAATGACCTATTCATCATATTTGACTGACTTCCGAGCACCTTGTACCATAATATCCTTGTGGACGAGCTCCATGGGGGCCTCGAAGGTCATGGCGTAATCAAACAGTTTGAATTTGAGAAATTCCCCCTCCTGCCCCACCTGTGAACAGGGAAGGCAATAGCCATTATAGAACCCAATCAGGACGTGGTAGAGGATATCACCCTCATTCCACACACGGCGACCATCAACCTCCCTGATGGCAGCATATAACGCCCCTTCTGCATCACACTGGAACACACCCCAACTAT